>JACCPG010000973.1:0-15786 GCA_016069955.1 Drepana arcuata | reverse complement strand
GATTTTATATTTATTCATTAGTGTAGATCAGCAGCAAAATCGAGTAACCTAAAATAATGCTTCAGAACTATCTACATAATTAATGCCTTGTTATATTTAGCAAGCTTAATTAGCAAAATTAATTGAAGTAGATCTCGTTAAATTAATGTTAAGTTAAGAGAGTTACGGGACACGATATTGAAAACACATCCCGACAAGTACGTGGCGAGTAAGGCTGAGAGAGTAGCGACATAATTCGCTTCTACATTCATGACTCTCCAGTTACGATTTCTGGTGAAGTTCTCATCATTAATTGGGAATATGGGAATTGGGACGGATTGTAAATAGTTTTACGGTGCGAGCTTTATCGTGAAAGTAACATCGAGAGGAAACCTATATACGTTTGAGAAGAAATCTAACACGCGTGTATGATCGTCCTTGATTAACGGCGACGGACTCGCCATCTGCCACGTTGGGACTTAAAATATATCTCTGGTAAAAAGTGGGTGTGTGAGTACCATGTCACAGGGTCCCTTGTGGAATGGCGAAAGGGTAGACAGAGGTATAACAACACCTTCCTTATACCTTTAACATGTATACGTAAGTGCTAACGTACCAGACACTGTGATCATCGCCATTCTCAACTCTTTCCAAATGTATGTGGGTTTTCTCGCGATAGCTCCTTGCAAGCATTAATGTCACTTTAAATTAAAAACTTTAAGACAAATACAGTAAAACTCATTGGTGTAGTCGCGATTCAAAGTAACACCCTTAGCGTCGTAGGCGACTACTCAAACCACACAGCCAGCACGGCTCGACACAGTCGGAATAATAATTAAAAACTAGACGGTGGGCCCTCGATCGTTTAACTGCATGAAATTCATACAATGGACCTTCAATGTATATCAGATGCTCCAATTCATCATAGCATTACGAGTGGACTGAATTGATTCACTGAAACGCATTCAGGCCAATTACTGTGCTGGTCGCCCTTCGAAGGACAAACCTACTGACTCAATGACCATCCATTATTTATAATTATGTGTTACACATTGTAACCATGTTTTAAGTATGCGGTGTCAAATTCTACTTGGACCAAATTGATTATAAATCAAATGAAATCAAAAATATTTCACTCGACAGGAAATGTTTATCTTTTCTGTGGTTACCTATAATTGGGTGGACACTTATGTATGTTTTATTATGACATATTCTGTTAAATTGTGTTATTTGGCTACGGACTTCTATAAGGTGGAGGTCCTGCCCCAGTGGGGCAGCTCCAAATTCGAACGGGAAACCCGTTATGCCCTACCTCTCTTAAAAATGGCAACCTCTTCAGCTGTCACGTTGGAACAAGTCTATATCTGGCGAAAAAGGGTGTTGCTACTCTTTTAGACCTGACCTGCATACACGCCATCCCACTAAGGTCCCTCCCTAGCCTTCTAGGTGTGTATGGCGTCTCGATTAATCACTGTAATAAACAAAATCTTTAGGTGTGACCAATCACTGTACTTAATTAGGTTCATAAAAACTCATTAGTACATTTGGAATTCGAACTAACTAATTTTGGCTTCGCTAACTTTGTAATAAAGCCTTCACAAGGCTTTTGCAGACCTTTATTCAGCGAACCTCAAATCCTCATCCTATACTTGTCGTTTGATGTCTTAATAAAGTCATATTGCGGACGTAAACCGTGGCACAACATACTAGACGCGATTATTATTTTTGCAATCTTATTTTACTGCCGTAACGAGCCGTGGTGGCCGAGTGGTTCGAGCAGTTGCCTGCGACGTAAAGGTCGCAAGTTCGAATCCCGACTGTACCAATGAGTTTTTCTGAACTTAAGTGCGGTGATTAGTCACACCACGAGCTTAACGGTGAAGGAAAACATCGAGAGGAAACCTGCATACGTCTGAGAAGAAATTCAAAGGCGTATGTATAGTCGTGCTGGAGTAACGGCGATGGACTCGCCATCTGTCACTTTGGCACCTAATATATCTCTGGCGGAAAGTGGGTGTGTGGGTTCTACCTATACACCTCTGCCTACCCCTCGGGGACCCTTCTGGGAAGGCGTGAGGATATTATTTTTGCATGTGATAGTATTTTTATTAAGGTAGGCTTAGTAAGCTACCCCTAGTATAACCAAATTATAGCCGCCATCACATTGCCGTGCCCTCAAACAGGGTGTAATTTTATCCTTAAGCATAGTATATTGTGATTTAAATGATGTCTGTGTTTTGGGTTATTTTTACATGCAATAAATATATTTGATTTGATTTGATTTGAAATAAAACGCGAGTGAATCCATGAAGCACAGCTAGTTCGTGTTCAACACAAAAGCATACAGTCGAACATGGACCCTTTTTCTATGTCGGTTAATGAGGAGCCACCGATACAATACATGGAAATGTATCTGTCAATGGCACTTGGCAATAAACTATGACGCGTGCCCTATCATTTCGTTTATTAAAAAGTGTCCGTTTGCCCATTCGTTTTAAGAATTGGTGCGTTGGGTCGCGATTGCTATACCACGCTACGTACATTAGATCACGGCCTAGATATACGCTGAAAAAGGAGTGCGCAACATTTTATGCGTGCGCAAATTACCAATGGATGGGCAGGTTTAACTCCTTACACTATCGTACTAGTAGTTTTCTCGATAAACGGGCAAAACCCCTGGTGTTGCAAGCGTACCCCTGGTGTTGCAAGCGTACCCCTGGTGTTGCAAGCGTCCATAGGCGGCGGTAACCGCTTACCATCAGGCGGACCGCATGCTTGTTTGCCATCCTTGTGGTATAAAAAAAAAGAAATCTAATGTAAATGATTGATGTATTCTTTTTTCAAACTGGATTCATAAACAAATTCAGCCATCTTTATATATTTGTCTTCTGTGCGTGTGTATGTCACTGCACTCCTCCTAAACGGCTGGACCGATTTTAATAAAATTTTCAGAATCGCAGTGTTACAGAAGCTTTTAATCATTTATCTACACTAATATTATAAAGAGGAAAACTTTGTTTGTTTGTTTGGTTGTAATGAATAGGTTCAAAAACTACTGTACCGATTTTAAAAATTCTTTCACCATTCGAAAGCTACATTATCCACGAGTAACATAGGCTATATTAAATTGGACCCGATAGGTGGCGCTGCGATCGTGCTACGGGCAATTTAACTTTTTCACCCGAGCGAAGCTGGGTGGGACAGCTAGTTTATTATATAACATTATATGACTCTCTTAGTAGTTCCTACTTTTATTCACTCTACGTCTGACCGCTATTTAAAACTTTAACTTATTTAATTTTTTTCTGCAAAAAAATTGGTCTAATTCTATGAAACATGAACAACAGTTACATACCCCTGCACCGCTAGATCTCTTCGCCTACGAGACGAGCGTCGGCGCATATTTATTGGTATCCAGTCGGGAGGCTGCGCATTCGCTGCGGCGCGGGCGGGCCGCGCTACCCCTACATACACACCACCATAAAACATAGGTATGTTTAACTATCCTCACTAATATTATAAATGTGAATGTAAGTTTTTTTGTTACGCTTTCACGTAAAAACTACTTAACCGATCATCATGAAACTTTGTACACATATTCTTGAAGCTATTAGAAGTGACATAGGATACTTTTATTTTATTAAAAAAAACTTTGTACGAAAGATAAAAAAGCCGTCCACGCCGACGAAGTCGCGGGCACAGCTAGTTTCATATAAATCTTAATAATAATCGGATGAGTTCTGTTGACTTTTTTGAACAATATTCTTGAGGGAACATATACCTAGATTTTAAATTCGAGTTTTCTTATTGTATCGATTATATATCTTGGAACAATTTTAAAACTAATAATTATAAACAATATTTATCAGCTTTCTGGTTTCTTGTATCTACCACTACTCGTATGGGCATAAGTATAATAGAAAAATGGAAAGACATCCTACTTTCGCCGGTAATATATTTAGGTGAGACTCACTTGGCTCAAATAGGTACATTATCATTACATATATTTACATACCTGCGTATTTATTACTTTAAATGCATGCTCGATTTTCCCCAATGTTTTCCTTTACCGCTAAGCTAAGGGTGTAGGTAAATCAAAGTAGGTTTTGAAAAACACATTGAAACAGATTGCCAGATTTCAAATCTGCAATCTTCATTTTGCATGTGAAAAGTTGCCACTCGGCCACCACGGCTTTGTTTCAGTAGCTTTTTTGGCGGTCGGATGGTAAGCGGTTACCGCCGCTTGCAACATCAAGGGCTTTATTTATGTTCAGTTACACAATTGTTATGCCTAAAATGTGAATAGTTGTTACTATAACATTTTAGGCATAATATGCATATTGATATGCCGTGGTGGTCGTGCCGTGGTGGCCGAGTGGTTTGAGTAGTTGCCTGCGACATAAAGTTCGCAAGTTCAAATCCCGACAAACCAATGAGTTTTTCTGAACCCTTGCAAAAAATTTTGCAATCTGCAATCTGAAAAATTGCAAATACTTATTTCAACTAAAATAATTGGCGAAACAACCTGGCTTAATAACTGGCGAAGTTGCGAAGAGAATCCCTTCCTATTGTAGAGAAATGGCCTCATAAAGATGTAGAAAACATTTTATTAAGAGTAATTGATATCGTAACTGCCCCGTTTTACGCTGAGAAGCATCTCTTAGGTAAATATAAATCCTTATGCTAAATTGGCTGGTAAAAAAGGTGTAAAAGGCTTAAAAGGTGTACTTTAAATACATTTTACCTAATTAGTGAGAGTTCCTTCAATAGCACTTGATAGTATGGAGAATTTCTAGAATACATTACCCAATTACCATACACTTCTCTATGTACTGTTATGGATTACCACTGGATCAACGTGATACGTGCATGTCACTTGTAATACGGTGATTTAATTATATTTTTTACATTATAAATACTCATATGATCGTTTAAAAAACGTTTCATTACCGCTAACACTGTTTCCACAGAAAACTTGTCAGGATACGAATCGGCGAAAAATCTCGCCGAATTGCCTCGAATAAAATTGTTACACTAATATGTAGGCAGGCGGGGTTGTGTAGGTGTTACCCACACACACCCACTTTTCATCTGCTAGCGCGACAGATGGCGAGTCCATCGTCGTTTCGCAAGCACGACTATACGTCTTTGAATTTCCTTTCAAAAATATGCAGCTTTACTTTCGATGTCTTCCTTCGCCGTAAAGCTCGTGGTGTAACTACTCTAGTGCTACACTAGTGCTCGTGGTGTAGTTGGAATTCGGACTTGCTATCGTTGCGGACATCGAACTACTCGGCCACCACGACTAAAATACAATAGATATGATATTAGATGAAGGTTCCCAATTGGACAATTGATCACTTATTAGAGCTTGAACATCGATAAATATTAGTTCATGTTGTCACACAACATCGCACATTCCAATTCAAATAGAGCTACCGAAAACCGGGGCGAAAGTGTTCATACATGTTGATCAATAAATTGGTTCGTTCACACTGCGGTGCTAAAATTAATTGTCACGTCGCCAATTGGTTATATGTAGATAGATGTAGATGACGGAGAAAGGTTACTGGGCCGAGTTCACGACACGATGAGGAGTTTCAGAATGCGTTTGGTTTAATAACCTTGCCGTGTAATCATGACTATTGACTAGCGTCGTTCGGATGGTAGTTAATAATAATTTAATTGGGTAACTGGCATTCGACAATGTACAGAGATGCTCGGCATGTACGATTTGATATTAGTGACGTGACATCTTCTAGACCGTGTCTTGTTTTTTTTTCATTAGCAGGTGGTTTTAAATTTTGATTGTTTTGTATTTTGTTACTGGCCGCACGTGTCATGCATCGCTATGCACGCAAATTTATTTGCAATCGGTTTCTACTTTTTTTATTTCTGGTCAGTATCGTTCGCGAGCGTTACGAGACCCTGCCCGATTCACACATAGTTCCTTTGGACAATGGTTTCTGAGCTCATATAGGGTATACACACCAACATAGATTTTTTATTTATATAACATTACTGTCCCACCCAGTTTCGATTGATTGAAAAAAAATTCCTTAAACACGATCGCCGCGACACCTATCGGGTCCAATTGTGAATCTTAAACATTCGAATTAAACTGAACGGCTTAGATTCGCGAACACAAAAAAAAAACATCAGAATCGGTCCAGCCGTTTAGGAGGAGTTCAATAACTATGACAATAACAATGACAATGACAATGACTAACACACGGTCACAATAAATATATATAATAGATAGATTACGTATATAAATCACTTCAACGTGGTATATTTATGTACGCATGTTGTGATTTCCTATAACTGATTGTATAACATGTTTTTTTAAATATTGCATGTAATTTAATACTTGTTAAACCAATAGATATTAATTAATAAAAAACGTTCGTGACATAATGAACGATGATTTGTCGTGCAAGGCACACGTCTCATTCTCACTCAGGTTGTATTTTCAGTGAGCCATGTGGTGCCAAGTTCTCGCTTGCCTGGCATTGCTGGCAGTGCCAGCAGCTGCCAAGGAGCTCGCAGAAAGCACCCGAGTCGAGGTCAACCAAGAACTGCCTCAAGCTCAAGAACCTGATCTCATCAACTACGACGACTATGATCCTTTAGGAGGCGATGAAAATGGTAAGCACAGATGCGATATATTCTATTACAATGTAAAGCTATATAATAATACATACATACATATCATCACCCCAGGTCCCTAATGGGGTAGGGAGAGAGTATAGAGCGTCAGTTCTCTCTAGACTTACATTCTCTGTCCACATTCATCAGTCTCTTCATACATGCTCGTCGGTTTCGAGTACTCTTAACGTTCCCGTTCTTGAGCGTCCGATCGATTTGATCCAGGTAGTTGGAACGTGGCCTTCCTCTGCCTCTTCTTGCACACACTTTTGCTTTGTATATCTGTTTCGTAAATTTTTCTTCACTCATCCTTTCTAGGTGTCCAAACCAAAGTAACATGCCTTTCTTCATCTTTACAATCACGCCCTCATTCACGCCGGTTGATTTGCGAATCTCTTCATTGCGGATTCGATTTAATATCGTTACTCCGCACATTTTTCGAATACATAATAATAACAATAAAAATAAATGCCACACAAACTGGCATAGCCCCAAATTAAGCAATTATATTAGGGTATTAGGCAACGCTATATATATCTACTTATATAGAAAGTTATATACGTAAATACATAGGACATCCAAGACTAAGGTACATCGTGTTCATCGCAGAAATATCTGCCTTCAGCCGGAATCGAACCAGCGACCTCAAGCTTTGCAATTGTATATACATATCATGTGAGACACCGAATGTATCATTATTGCTGTAACAATGTAGCAGCAAAATGGATGGAGCAAAATTATTGTTCAACCTTCAAGTAATTTATAATTTCTCACAAAAACTTCTGTCAATCAATACAAATAAATAAAACTGGAGTATATGTTTGTAGTTTTAAAATAACCGCTCTTTACTTAATGCAGGTTATAAACGCGGTACTTATACCAAAATGTTTTTTATTTTTGTCTTCTGTCTGTCTGCTTGTTCCGGATAATTTCTAAAACGGCTGGACCGATTTTGACGGGACTTTCACTGGTAGATAATCTATAATTATCTTTCCAGCTATAATCGCTGGATCTGACTACAGAGGCTCAACGAGCGGTAAGTTTTAATTAAAAGTCCGTAGAATCCACTCTTAATCTTTAATCTCGGTTAATTGATTCGCTAGTCCTTAATACAGATTATTATAACTTGAGAGAACAGGGGCCGTACCATGGCGGGCTATTGTAATCATTATACAAGAATGGTTACGGGACAAATGTATGACATTCTAAAAAAAAAATCTAATTCTTTTTTTAAACAACTTGGGTGGCAAACAAGCATGCACCCCGCCTGATGGTAAGCGGTTACCGGCTATGGACGCTTGCAGCACCAGGGGTATAACTCGCACATTGCCGACCTTACGATGTCAATATCACGAAAAAGTCAACACACACAAAGGAACACAAGATTTAGGAATAAATAGTCTCCACGTATCGGAAATTCCTTCACGTAGGTAGTTTTCTCGTGGTCCTTCGCTTTTCGAATTGCTTGAAAATTTTAACAATTTGAAGTGATAGATCAAAGTAAGCGAAATAAATAAATTTAATTTGGACAAGAGAGCTGGTGAACATGTTGTTCAGCGAATCAGCATTGCCATACAACGTGGCAATGCTGACATTCTTCTTGGTGCTCTTCCGCGTGACGCAGATTTGGGCGTTCTTAGAGAAAAGTTAATTTGTCGTCAAGTTTTTATAAGAAAACGATATTTATACTGTACAAAACAATTGTACTGTACTGTACAATTACAATAAAAAATTTGATATATAAGGAAAATAAATTTATTTATTTCTTCTTCCAATATAGAAAGTATCAAAATTTTATCTATTTGTTTATTTAGTCCAAGCTATGTAAATGGAACGTATGATTTAAGTTATTTGCATTTTTTCTAGAAACCCCACCAGTACGCCGTCCTACAACGAGTCGAGGTGAGATCACAGTGAAACACTATAGTACTTACTGGACTTTAATTGTTCCTTAAATACATTATTCGTCATTCTACAATGTTGTGTATCGTTAAATTTATGAAGTAAATTCTTGTCAAAGTCGTTGTCTCTTAATAGGCAGAGTTCAATCACCCGCTGTAAAAAAGTATAGAGTAATAATCTTGCCTGACAAATCTCTCATGTATAAATGGATAATTATTGTTTATATAAAAAGCCCCGACATCAACACCGAGATGTATCGACATTGGCCGAGCGTGGTACGAAGGCGACAATTGGAAGAGGGACAACTGTACTCTATGCCAGTGCTTCGGGGGGCGGGTCAACTGCACTGTACTGCCTGCATGTCTCTCACGTTAGTACCTTATTAAGACCTCCCGTCCCCGACTGGGACAGGCTTCACCATATGCTTGTTCTTGCGGTGGTTAACGTTTTCAGTACTCCAAGAAACGAGTCTTGTTTTCGACAATCTGTTTAATATCAACAATGATTCGAATAGTATGAAAATATTTGCTGATCCTACGAATTTATGGAATTTCATAAGAGTTATTTAATTTTGATTAAGAAAAAAAACTTTTCAATGAAATTAATGTATTTTTATCAATCATATCCAGTATAAAAAGGATGTATGGATCCTGCAACCTAAAACTACATAAATAAGCCCTGTATAGTCAAGCGTATAAAATGTAGTACTACGCTTACCTAAAGGTCTAGATCAGTTTAAGATTTCTTTCTTTTGATAGCTCCGGTACCATCTCGCCCAGTATTCGTCGGGGCTGGAGCCCAACCCACTACACCTGTGCGAGGAGCACCTGGTCTGAGAGGAGACGACGGGCCCTCTGGTGCCCCCGGGGTACCAGGGGTCAACGGGGTACCAGGAGCCCCTGGGATACCGGGACCTATCGGCCCCATGCCTGATGTTAGTAGAAAATCTATAATGAGAATTTAGGATCGGCTTCATGATGCGTGCAGAATGTAATGGGAAATACTGTTGTTGAAAAAACAACACCGACATGTATAGCAGAGAGTTATTAATAAAGATTAAGGATGAAAAAGTTAAAAAAGCAAAGGTCGTCGAAAATCATAATGTATTTTTTTGTGCTTTATTTTGTGAGGACATTTATATAAAATTTCGCGAAATATTTTCACATTTTGTGGACTTTCCAAATTTCTACAAGTCCATAAGAGGCGATAATCATGAAGCTATATTTGCAACCTTCCTGTTTCTATTAAATATCTTCACACCTGCCTTCAAGGTAAGGAAGGCAATACAAACAGCCTGTTTCACCGGAAATACAGATATTCAGGTGCTAACGCTGAAGTCCGACTACACTTACGTTTTTTTATTTCTCCTCAAACGTATGCAGGTCTCTTGCAACCTAAATTTCTTCACGCTAACTACTGCACGATTTCGATTCTTATTCAAATACCCACCAAATTAGTAACGAAAGACCATTTCTCAGGTGAACGCATATTTAGCTCAGCTGGCTGCGACATCGAGCGGAGACAAAGGCCCAGCTTTCGATCCTTATCACTACATGCAGGCCTCCGTCGGTGCACCAGGCATTAGAGGAATAACAGGTCTGATAACACACCTTCTATATAATATACACCATGTGACGTCACGAGTTATACATATAAATACACTTAAGCAGTCGAACGCAGGATAACAAAAGATTTTAACTGACTATAAGGTCTAAAACCTACAAACTCGCTAACTCGGAACTGCGACTATATTAAAAGTGGAAGCTAGGTATAATATTAGTATATTATTCCCTAATAGGACCACAAGGCCCGCCCGGCCCGCAAGGCTTCCAAGGCCCACGAGGAGAGCCCGGCGAGCCTGGATTGCCTGGTCTTCAGGGACCGCAAGGAGAGAGGGGGCCTCAAGGACTGCCTGGAAAGGATGTAAGATCTGTTTAACTTGTCGGTATTTTTGTGTGGGTATTGTCTGAACTATTTCAGAACTGTGCAAGCTGTCATCTCAAGTCATACATGGTCATATTTGATGAGCTGTAAGAATAGTTGTTTTTGTTAATTTACCTTTTATTAAGTCGAGGTACGTAAACCTACGGGATAGGCAGAGGGAGAAGAGCGATAGTTCTCTCTAGACAGATGTACGTACGGGATTCATCCTTTAAATCTTTACATAGTAATAAAAATTTTCGATTTTCTCATAATATTTTTATTTTTTTTGTATATTTCTTGGGTAGGGTACACCCGGTGAAGATGGTGAACCAGGTCCCGCCGGCGCAGTTGGGCAAACAGGACCTCGTGGAGCTCCTGGTATTCCAGGTATCCAGGGTCTGAAAGGTCACCGCGGTTTTGATGGCAAAGATGGCGCCAAAGGAGATCAGGGTTTGCCAGGAGATAAGGGCCCTACTGGTCTGCCTGGCCAGATGGGACCAGCTGGACTTGTGGTAAGGAATATATAAATCTTCGTATATATCATTGAAATAATATCCGCTCTTAATGAAAAGATACTGAGTTGTAAGAATTATATCTTTTTGGCATTTTATGAATGTTTTTTTTTTATAATTTGAATTAATAAGGAATTCTAAAGATGGCATCATAACACTTTTTAAGTTCTTCACAGTTTTTGTTTTATTTGTTCATATTGGTTATCTTGTTTGTGTCACTTGGGTGATTAATAGCTTGTTATCTTTCTTTCTTTCATTTGCTTTTTTTTTTCACTTTTCCACTGAAAGCGTTCAGTCTTTTACTCAAGACATCGTTAATTATTTGGAGCTAGCTATAAAGACTTATTTATAATGCGTATTGTTCACACAATGGTATCTAAGCCTCATGGTATAGGTACATACAAAGACATTCACAATCGTTACATCAAACCAGCTCTACCAACTTCCAAGTTTCAGCAGGTTTGTTCTGTTCTAGGGCCCAGTAGGTCCACGTGGCGAGAGAGGACGAGAAGGTCCCTCAGGACCGCCCGGGACGCGGGGAGCTGATGGGGTTCCCGGACCACAAGGACTGATGGTACATTTATCATAATTTGTGAATAAAAGAAAATAAGGAGCTTGAATCTTTTAAGAGAAACCACTAGGATTTAAACTAGGAAGTCAGTATTCGTTCATAATAGATTTGTGTACAAAAAAGCGTTTTTTTTTAGAACACCTGTCGTTTAAGCATGTATTAATAATGATTGGAATAGGAATAGAAACATGGTAAATTTGCTATAGTGCTTAAACAGTAACTTGTATGCAGGGTAATGTAGGCAAAACTGGCGCTCCTGGTTTCCCTGGATCCCCGGGCTTGAAAGGCGAACAGGGGTCTGTGGGTCCTAAGGGTAGCCAAGGTCAGCAAGGTCCAAGGGGAGAAGGAGGTCGCCCAGGACAGCCCGGAGATGCTGGTGCCACTGGTCTACCGGGGAGAGATGGTACCCCTGGGGAGAAAGGAATCCAAGGACAAGCAGGCCCTTCAGGACCACAAGGATTCCCGGGACCTAGAGGCACACCTGGGGTGGCAGGAGATCCCGGAACTTCGGGTAGCAAAGGCATGCCGGTAAGTGCGAAATACACTTTAATAAGATCTCATCATAGAATTCATTGGAAAACTTGAAATTACTTTTATCTTAAGAAAGCCCCGTAAAAAATTGGTATGTATGCTAGTTTGTATATCCGCTATCCTACAACAATCACCGAAGGTGTACGAAGAGATGTGTAGAAACACACCTTTTTTTGCCGACGATTTATTATTGGTGCCAACGTGACAGATGGCGAGACTATCATCGTTTCTTAAACACGACTGTACATACGCCTTCGAATTTCTTGCGGGCATCCTCTCGATGTTTTGATTCACCTTATAACTGGTGTGATTAATCACATACGTTTGGAAAAAGCTCATTGATACAGTCACGAACTTCCAATCTTTGCGTTGCGGGTGACACTCGCGCCACTTGGCCACCACGGCTCTGTAAGTTAACCTTAATTTAATATTGTTCAAGGGTCAACCAGGAGAAAGGGGTCAAAAAGGTGACGCGGGGATTAGGGGTGAATCTGGCGGCCCTGGCCCGCGTGGTTTACCTGGAAGCATGGGCCCTGAAGGTAAACGGGGAAAGAGAGGACTGAGAGGGCCTGCTGGCAACGTAGGACCTCAAGGAGAAAGGGGATCTCAAGGCATGAGGGGTATTCAAGGACCGGATGGGCTGATGGGGCCCAAAGGTCAACCTGGTGAGAGAGGCAATACAGGTCTACCTGGATTAAAAGGAAGTACAGGCGACCCAGGCAGACCTGGGCCGCAAGGTATGCAAGGTTCTAGAGGTTCGATCGGAAGACCTGGTATCCCTGGAAAGACTGGTCCTCAAGGGGAAAGAGGCATCCCTGGTGCGGATGGCAGACCTGGTGAACAAGGAATGCAGGGACTGCAAGGACCTCCTGGATTAATGGGAAGCCCTGGAGAACGTGGTTTACAGGTATATATATATATAATCTATTTTGTTTTTCATACGAACCTCAGCTTCGTTCATGAGCTCTTTTTTGTAGATGAATCATATAACCCTGCATGATTTGATTATTCTTGATTTTGAAAAGATTGTTTCCATTCACATAATTTAAATTTAAATTCAAAAACGTTTATTGAACTTTACCTAGCGTAAGTCTTTCTTGAACGTCATCCCACTAATTTAAGAAATGTGAATTCGATTTACGCGGATGAGACCGCAGGGTACAGCTTCTATTAAAATTTAAAAAATATATATTTTTTAAAGTATATAGAATACATTAATACACCGCTATGATAAATTTCAATGACAATTACAATTACAATATTATTTAGCTACATTTGTGTAGATAGTGAACAGTCGATTTGTAGATTATGAATCTTTGTAAACCCACAAAGATTTTATTTTCTGGTCAAGTTCCGCAAAAGGAGCAATTCATGCTATCATTTATATATTTTTATATCACTCTCATTTAATAGGGCGAGCCTGGTAAAGATGGCGAGACCGGTCAGCAAGGGCCACATGGTCCTAAGGGAGACGCAGGCCGTGACGGCAGCCCAGGCATCCAAGGACAACAAGGCCTCCCGGGGCCTAGTGGTGACAGAGGGCCGTCTGGACCGACCGGACCTACTGGATTCCCGGTATCCTACCTCGTATCTTTTCATCTATTAAGCTGCACAATAGCGAAAATGTACACCCAAAAAGTGAACATTTAGTTGAATTATGCAAGCGTAAGATGATATTTTTAAGGAATGCTAGAATTTTGATGAATGATGAATGTATTTGATGACTGTCCGCATTTTGACTGCCGTCTGGTCCAGTGGTTAGAGCTCCTCACTGCGACACTTGAGGTCGCGGGTTCGAATCCCGCTGAGGGCAGATATTTGTGTGATGAACACGAGTATTTGTACTTTAGTCTTGAATGTCCTAAGTATTTATGTATATATCTATCTATATAAGTAAATATTTCGTTGTCTAGTTACCATAACACAAGCTTTGCTTAATTTGGGACTAGATTTGTTGGCATTGTCCCAAGGTTATTTATTTATTTATATTTATTATTTCCACTTATTGGCTTCCGAATTAAATATTCACATGTTTTTTTTTTGGTTGTATAGGGAATGCCAGGTGCAGCTGGTCTCCCAGGCACCCAGGGAAAGGAAGGAGAACCCGGTGTTGCTGGACCAGCGGGCCCACCGGGACAGACTGGTCCACGTGGGGAGCGAGGGTTTACTGGAGAAAGAGGGTTGCCTGGCCAGCCCGGAGTGACTGGTGAGAAAGGTGAAGCAGGGGCGCAGGGGCCGGATGGACCACCGGTGAGTAAAGCAATTTGGACTTCACGCTTTTCCACAAGGGCAGGCAAAAAAAGGTGTATTGTAAACTTCGCTGATAGACCATCGCCGTTTTTCAGATATGATTTTTCATACGTCTTTATATTTCTTCTCAAACGTATGTTGTCGGGACGGTCGGCACAGTACTGTCGGGATTCGAACTGGCAATCTTTGAGCTGCCTTTGTAATAAGTATTTTCTTTTACTTGTAAGAAAATGAGCATGTATTTGGACAAGTTCTATAATTTTAAAATCCGAATGAATACTACTACTTGATCATTGCATTTTTTACCTAAGGGTCCAGAAGGACAGAGAGGCAGCAAAGGGCACCCAGGTCAGCTCGGGGCAATGGGCATGCCTGGCCCACGAGGTCCCACTGGCATGTCAGGAGAGAAAGGCGAAAGGGGATCTGCTGGACCGGCTGGAAATGACGGCTCTCCAGGTAATCAAATAAATACAAAAGTATCTATGTACATGCAAGCAGCTTATCTAATAAATCGCAAAATGTCATTTTAATTGTCCTCAATGTATTAGTTCTAGCTTTAGCGTCATAATATAAGTCACTGAGAGAGGTATGTATCCTGGATCGGCAATGCGCGGGTTGCGAGTCCCCTGGTGATGAAAGCGACGATACCACCTTCCATCATGCTTGCTTGTTGCTACCTCAGAAGCATAAAACAATTTCCCGCATATTCCGACATGGACTATCCTATTTTGCAATCATATATCTTATGCGTATTGTGTCAGGTCGCCAAGGTGAGCAGGGCCCGCAAGGTCCTGTGGGACCTACTGGTCCTCCCGGAGAGCCAGCAGAGAGGGGAGAGCCGGGTGCTCCAGGAATACCCGGCGAGTTAGGAGCACCTGGCTCCACTGGAGAACGGGGACAACCTGGACCCCAGGGGTCTTCCGGGCTTCCTGGCCCACAGGGCTTAACCGGAATGCCTGGGTTGAAAGGCGACAGAGGCTATGCTGGCACGAAAGGACAGCAAGGATCTCCAGGAAATCCCGGTAAGTTAAAGTGCTTCTTAAAAATATGTCGTTTTTATTGCATTTTAGACAAACAGGATACACCTTTGCATCTTTAAATTTAGGTGTACCTGGAGAACCAGGAACGCGAGGACTGCCTGGAATATCTGGAGCTAAAGGTGCCAGAGGCGAACAAGGTCATAAGGGTGAGGCAGGACACGCTGGCTTGCCAGGACGACCTGGAGACCTGGGCCCACCGGTAAATGGCTTCATTTTTAATCAAACTAGACCCTATTCCTATTAACGTAGTTCATTCCTCATTTCATGTGAATGTGATGCTGGTAGGCGATTCCAGTAGGTACAGTTTATATGAGTGGCATTATCTCCACTTATAGCCTTTATTGATTACTACCACCTCTAGTGACTGTATAGAATTGGGCTGCAAACGTGATATATTTGAGATGAATTTCCTCGTCAATTAAGAGTAACC
>JACCPG010000972.1:0-47140 GCA_016069955.1 Drepana arcuata | reverse complement strand
CGTATCTAGTTTCATGTACCAGCAATGTTCCCCGACGTGTTTGAATCGAGTAAATTAATCAGTAGTTTGTATATTACGTAATTAATTCACTTAACATATTAATTAATAAACTGTTATACATTCAGACCAAGAACAATATTTTAATAACAATTCAATAATTTATAAAGCATGTAACTTCGCACTAACATAGTAAAAGTAATTAATTTATATAATAATACCAACATCCTATAAGAGACAAGGACTACATTAGAACATATAAACGCACTTAAAAAGTTTACAAAATGAGTGTACAAAATGATGCAACGCAACAAAGACAAAATAAAGAATACCCTCGATTGAAAATTGGAACACTTTTGAAAACTTATGCGCGTACAAGTAGTTTTAATCAGAGAATCACAACGCGCTGAGCTGGGTTTACAACGGAACGAAACAAAACAACGCTTGCTGGCATCGGCGAATGCACTGTTATTAGGGACGACACTCAATACCAATCCAATCTACGAGTAACGTAGCTACATAACGTGCCTGACGTGATCGGGAAAATTCAGGGTACGCTCAACTTTTTCCTGAATATCGGACCCTGTGCCGTTGTTTAAATATTAAATCTCATTTACAGACCCTGGTCATTCGTGGTGAGAAATGATATTATCTCAATAATAATGTTTCAAAGAGAGAGGAGGGAGTAATACAGCTGTGAATTTTATTGTTTTAATTCTGGCCACAACGGTAACTCACTTGATTTTTTTTGGACCACTACAAATACGTTGAACAAAGTCACTGATGGAGAGAGAGCAGTCAGCCAATTCTCTCTACACTGACCGACCTCTATAGCGTCATAACAGTTCACACACCATGATTTAATCTAGATCCGTCAGAGCGTTGGCTTTTTATGACTCTTTCAAACAAATACACCCACTTTATCAACACATTTGGTACTTAGCCTTTCTTTGTCCAAACCAACGTTAAAAAGCTTTGATATAATAAGCAATATATTTGTTATTTGATTGGTGTAGATGGTGATGTTACAAGACGGTAATTATTATTCTGTCCGACAACGCGAATATTACCGCAACGAAAAAATTACCTTGGGACAACACAGTGCCTGAAAAGCAATTTTAAAGACGTGGACATTTGCTGTATCGCCTTCATTTTTGGGATAGGACTGTGCCTTTTGCATTTGCGTTAATTAACGCTTAACTAAAAGCTTATCGTACACAAATTATAAGAATACGAAGATACTCATTACGTACTCATTATACTCATTATAGATAAAGATCTATAATGAGTACGTCATTAAGAAAATAGAAGAGAAATATCGAAACACTCTTATCTGTGCCGTAGAGAGCTCTCGACATATATGGAGTGTTCTCCAATTTGCTGCGCGCTCGGCGCCGCCACGGGGCCTAATGATTTATTATATTTAAACTTATTTATCTATTATACACAAGGGAACCATATTAGATTACGAGTACATAAAATGACGTATACATATATTGGTTGTATCAAAATGATTCCACTATTTCACGTGTGTTGTGTTATTTTTCTTTAGTATTAATTGCAGAAAACAATTAAAGGTCTTACAATATATTACATTTAATACAAAAATATATATATATATATATGGGGTGATCAATCGACTATGAAGGAAAATTCGCAACGGAATTAACTTTTTCAGAATTTATTAGAAATTTATTATTTTTATTTTTTATTTATTATTATTTTAGAAATTTATTTTTTTAATTTATTTTACTTTGAAAAAAGTTAATTCCGTTGCGAATTTTCCTTCATAGTCGATTGATCACCCCATATATATATATATATATATATATATATTTTGTATTAAATGTAATATATTGTAAGACCTTTAATTGTTTTCTGTAATTAATACTAAAGAAAAATAACACAACACACGTGAAATAGTGGAATCATTTTGATACAACCAATATATGTATACGTCATTTTATGTACTCGTAATCTAATATGGTTCCCTTGTGTATAATAGATAAATAAGTTTAAATATAATAAATCATTATGCCCCGTGGCGGCGCCGAGCGCGCAGCAAATTGGAGAACACTATATATATATATATATATTCTGTTAAGTATATAAAAGTTAATTCCGTTGCGAATTTTCCTTCATAGTCGATTGATCACCCCACTAAACAAGCGGAAAAGTAAAATAAAGGACTCAATAGTTACATAACTGTATACACAAGCAGCGAGAAATTACCTTTTACGGCTTATAAAATATTACCTATTGTGTTCATGGTAATTTCCCGAAGAACTCTGACTAAGTACTAATCTTCAAAACTTTTCCTATTTCGGTTTCAAGTCGGCGTTACCTTGAAATATATGAATACAGGTATGTACAAGAATGTCTTCGGAATACCGGCGCACTCGTAAACACAGAATGTATAATACAGGTGCGGGACAAGATAAAAGCTTTCGGTAAATTTATACAATCAACATTTCTTCCACAATAAATATTGCCGAAAATATATAGGTAGCCTTAGAAAATGGAACAGTTCCTCAATTGTGTGATGGAGACAATGGAATTTTTTTTTTTTATTTATTTAAATACCTTCAAGGTTGATTTTTTTTTTACCTTATTTTAGCTATATTTGTCTTCACGAATATTCAGTAAGTCACAAGAGTAACGCTTGTTTCGCAGCGACAAAAAACACCAAAATCAAAATCAAAATATTTTATTCAACGTAAGGGAAACAGGGGACACTTATTGAACGTCATATACTTATTAAAAACCAAAGTTACACCGTAAGGAATAAAAAGAATAAGGTATATTTATCTGAACTAATTAACAGGTGTACTCCCCTTGCTTTGCCCTATTCTAAAATTGTAAATCGAGAAATTAGTACGGCTTTTATAGATATCCGTTTGAAACTACTTTGAATTAAAATAAGTGTCAGAAACAGTACCTGAAATATACTTGCAACTTGAAATATATGTTCATTTGTACTGTAACAGAAGAGCCAATATACGGCGATCCGTTACACTGTACGTAACCACTATTTATTTGTGAAACATTCCACAGCTGTAAAGCCAAAACTTCCAATCGCTTATAACTCGTGCCAAGATTGTTGGTTGCAGGTGGTGGGCAGGATTTTACGTGAGTGGTTTACTGAAGAAATCACGACTGCGGCGCATTTAAACACAACACTTGTCGCCCACTGCAGGACATCAGCCCAGCTGTTGAATATTCTACAAGGGTCTTCCAGCGAGAGCCGAAGCTTGAAACACACTATACTGTGGGATCCGGCGGTCAATACTAAGACCGGTATCTCATTTTAGTATTTGCAAATACTTTATTCAAAATTAAAACACTATTCTCACCAACAATGTTTTAGAAAACAGCGTACCAAATCGTATCTCAACCGTGTCTGTGTAACGAGTTAGTTTTGTCACACCACATCACGATTATATGTATATTATTCGTATGCAAAAAAAGTGTCTGAGAATCTTTCGCCTCGTACTCTGTTATTTCCATTGTGTATCGTACCTCAAAGTGTATTCAGCTGTTTTATATCGCGTTTGTATGTTTTAAGATGTAAACAAGTAATATCATCCCCTTTAAGGAGTAGATGAATGATGATGATGTTGAATGACATCCCACTCGAACGGGTTGATAAGGTGCAGGACTTGGGCGTTGGCTTCACCGCCACTTAAACTTTAAGGACCACATGATCTCTGCATGTAAGGTAGCCACTAAAGCTTCGTCAGCATTCGGGGATACTGTAAGTTCACGGCGTTTAAACATTTGCACTTAGAAAAATAGAATACAATACCATTATGTGTCCCTTACGAGAATAAATATACCCTCATGTTAGAGAGGGTACAGTGTAATTTCACATTTCTTTATCAGCGGAAGTTTGGACACTTCCTCTATTTGTATCCATCAATGTTTGTATCAGGGATGGTTGGCTTAGCTCAGTTGAAAACGAGGCGCTACGGTGGCGCGCCGTCGCAACATTAAAAGCATTAAATACCATGCTCGCTCAGTACTTGCAGCTGGACTTGTTTAGTGATATTATCGGTGCACTACGTCGGCACATACAATTGTATCTCCGACTGTAGTCATGTATGATAAAGTACCTTAATAATAATAAGTAATATACCTTGATAATTTAATTCATTGTATATAATTATTAGTATTATCCTAACTATATGATACTATACTTAATTATATTATACGTCATTATTTGTACATAGCAAATTTATTACTATAAGTGTACATATATAACTGCTTTGGCTATATGGCTATCTGTATATAAGCTGGATTGGTTAAAAATAAATTTTACTATTTTATTCGCGTTAACAATTATACTATTAGTGTTTAGGCACGACAATCAATACTTTCATTACAGTCAGATGGATGTTAAAATTTATAGATCTGTATATGACATACAATAAAAACCAGTTATAAGATGGACAGAGCCTGTAATACTTGACTGATACGTCTTAAATGTTCTCATAAACGTGAGAACCTAGAAAGAGAGTATTATTAAAATTACGTACTTCTTTATTTGTTTGGACACGTAGAAAGGATGAGTGAAGAAACATTGATGAAACAGATATACAAAGCAAAAGTGTGTGCAAGAAGAGGCAGAGGAAGGCCACGTTCCAACTACCTGGATCAAATCGATCGGACGCTCAAGGACGTTACGTTAAGAGTACTCGAAACCGACGAGCGTGTATGAAGAGACTGATGAATGTGGACGAAGTGAAAGAGGTATGTAAGTCTAGAGAGAACATACATACATACATATCATCACGCCAAGTCCCCAACGGGCAGAGAGTATAGAGCGCCAGTTCTAGATAACTGGCGCTCTATACGCTCTGCCTACCCCGTTAGGGACTTGGCGTGATGATATGTATGTATTCTTTATTATCAATACAAATCGAAAAGGATGTCATTCATAAAATAAACCTAATTTCATAACAAATCTTCAGAGGTTGTTTTAACCTTCCTTTTCAATAGGTACTAATTATTCAAAGAAAGAAGTTTTGAAGGCAAAAAATATTTGACTGACGGAAACAAACTCACTGAGAAGTTTTTCTTAAAAATTTCAGCGACTCGGAAACAAAAATAATTATAATTCAATCAAGTATTTGTCACAACAATTGACTTTGACTGCTTTGTAGGTTCCGGGATTTTCTTTTATATTTAGAATAATACCCGGACAAAGTAACTCGTCCAAAAAGGATTCCAGTCTGTGTAAATAAAAATTTAAGCTTATACTATTCACGCGTTCTCACAAAGGTCTTGTAGGGTAGGTAGAGGTGTAGCAACATCCTCTTTTAGCTAAAAAGAAAAAAAGATTTTTATGTCGGTCAATTAGTTTTTAAGTATACCCTTTACAAACAATTTAACAAACTTACAAACGAATATTTTCTATTTATAACATTAGATAACATATATATACAGATTGCCTCATCGAACAGATGCTCAAAATAATATGTAAAAGTTAGCAAAAAAGAAAAAGGTAATGACATTTTAAGTTGTCAAATGTTTTACATTATTTTCGCTTAAAAATCTTGTGTAACGCTAAAGTCATACATGTAGAGTCGAACTGCGTTTTAATTATTGCATCGTTATGATATATACATCCCATTACTTTTAGGATTCAACTTTTCTCTTTTCTGGGACAACATGTAAACGTCATGCCAATCAGAGATGAACGAGTAATTTAACGTGTTTTAAGCTCAAACGATTTTCTACTCCTTTATAAGTTCTATATGTACGCAGTTATACATAATAAATAAAAATCTCGAATTGGAAAATGGCGTTAATGCTAACAACTCATCATAACAACTCCTCGTCCATAAATAAAATATTAAGGGATTCCATTAAAACATAGCTGAATAAAATATATTATGTTAGGTACCTACATGATTGACAAAAGCTCATTTATTCACAACAGCCAACAATATCATAAAATTATTTCAAAATCCCAATCTGAGTACAGTAATTCGATTAAAAACAAAGCAGGAATTATGCAAAAATAATAAATTCCAACTACAATGACACAAGTAGTGTACAAGGGTTGTGAGCTTGTAATAAAAACGATACTCAGTGCTGTGATACAAAGGCTGCCTCCCCACCTCCTCTTGAATACCTAGCCAGCAGCCTTTATAACACCAAATGTTAGGAAAATGTACGCCTGAAAAAAGTTGCCTCAGTGTTTTTGTCGTGTGTTCACATTTGTAGCTGCAATATTGATGCGTAATGCTCGAGAGTCGACAAACCAAGTACATAAGCTTGATTATCCTTCACGCTTTCATATAGGAGCAAACTAGGGGTAGGCAGTGGTACTTTAGCACCAACATATAAAAAGGTATTTTGAAGCCAAATTGAATTTTCAATTGAATGTTCGTTCCATTTTTTCAAACAATGTTTTTCTTTACTTGACTCATAAAGCATTGGGATCATTAGACAAAAATGTAATAGTAAATTTCTTTCAAATTCATTTCAGTTCTTCGCCCACAATATAGACCACAGGGAATAAAGCATAAACACTGGAATCCCTGTCTAATGAATACTCATCGGAAACTGAATGCTAATTTATGTAGTCGGGAACTGTTGACTTTTCGATTGTAAGGCTCGGGTAGCCTAAGCCGTATTAAGTATTCTGTGCTTAGCTAGTAAGCTACTACGTACATACATATCGTTACACCGAGTCACTCACAGGGCAGGCAGAGAGAGTAGAGCGCCAGTTCTCTCAAAACTTACAAATCTCCATTAGTTTATCACCATTTATCAGTCCGTTCGTACATGCTCACCGGCTTTGTAGTATTACTACGCAACTATTACTATGTTGCCAGTGTAATAAATATCGATCGGACACTCAAGGATGGGAATGTTAAGATTACTTGTGAACAAACTGATGCTCTGTTCCTCGAGTAAGTAGGTACTGGGATCGGGTTAGTAATGAAACGACATAAAATTCCCCAAAAGTGTCGAATATTTATTGTGTGTTCAACCCGAGTATATATCATACACGTAGAACGCCATGGTAGCGCGATTCACAAAGTATTAATATATGTACAGTGCCATCTACCGGCCACAATATAAATAAACCTGCCATAGTACAACCATTACGTAAATATGACATAAACGGATTGTACATATCGCCCACCAAAGGACAACTAAGCCTTGTCCTTTTACAAATCGCCCACCATGATAAACTATGAAATATACAATTCAAAAAAGGTAAATTTAACACACACTATTTAAAATAAATCCACAATTTGCTTATTAAAATAAAACCTAAATAATAGCTTACTTTAACAAGCACAAAAATAAACAAATAATTCATCAATTTGCAATAAGCAAGAAACACAACTTAGATATAGGCCTCTTGAGCGTACCATTCTTTACTTTCAGAGTGACTACTCTTACAATATTATCCTGACCCGGGTGGATCGCAATCACTTTGCCATATAACCATCGACTAGGAGGCAAATTATCCTCTTTTACAACAACGACGTCGCCTATTTTTGGTTGGGGGTTTTTAGATGACCATCGATAACGGTGATAAAATTTTGACAAATACTGCCGAGACCACTGACACCAAAATCCTGAAGCATACATCACACGTAAGTACTGACGGCAAGAATTCAGATGGCCTCTGCATTTTCCTCATCCATTTCTTATATTGAATTACTTTATTCTGTGGAAATCCTGGCCCATGAAACCAAACAATCAAATTAAACTCGGACGGCGTCACACCTCTTTAAGCCCCATTATGTATCTGGTATTCCTTAGTCTTTC
Organism: Drepana arcuata; assembly: GCA_016069955.1. Classification (NCBI taxonomy): domain Eukaryota; kingdom Metazoa; phylum Arthropoda; class Insecta; order Lepidoptera; family Drepanidae; genus Drepana; species Drepana arcuata. The sequence continues at coordinate 39,352 of JACCPG010000972.1, read as the reverse complement.
CACTGACATCTATAATTCGAGCAGCATCGATGATGAAAGACATCCTGTGACAAATAGCAGAAACTATGCCGTTCTAAATAACCACCAGAAGAAGCAGTTCCCTTTGTTGCAGGTTTTTTTAGTCTGACTTTGTGCCGAGAAGCGTCACTGCGTTTCCAGGTACGTCCAACAACTTTTATTGCTTCATCTGTCTTTATTTTCCATCCTCTTATTGCTTCTTCCGCTTTTCCACTATGCTTTCTATCTTTATTGATTTCTTTAATTAACTCATTGCAATTACTCGTATATTTCTGTTTCTCCAAATTACCCTTACACTTACCTGTACCCGCTGTACTATTTTCATCTTCACGAACTATGGCATGATGTGGTAAGTATATAACCTTAGAATTATTTATTTTCTTCTTTTGTATTACTTTCATATGATTCTTATTTATGTACTCACTATTAACCTTCATATATTTTTCTTTCAGATCATCAATCTTCCACCTCCTTTCCACTGAAGTTAATCTTCTTTCAGTTATCGGGAAAGAATCTTCTAGCTCCTGAAACTGTTTTGACATTTTATTCTCTTGTACTTTAATATCCTTGTCACAATTTCTTTCAGGTGACACACTCCCCTCATCCACTGCACCTGATATGATCCATCCTAATGTAGATGATTGTGCAATTGGTGTACCAAGTGGGCCTTTTTTCATACCTTCCTGAATAATGTTTGTGTATACTTCCGCACCCAGCAATAAATCAACACGATTCGGTGTATGATATTCTGGATCTGCCAATGCCATTCCGGTAAGTTCCTTCCATTCCAATGGTGCTACCTTATTAGTCGGCATCAACGTGGTTATGGATTTCAAAACATAAGCTTTAACACTTATCTTTACATTCCGATCAATACACGATGTAATCTGCATATTCACCGCAGCCTTGGAGACAAATCGTTGGTCTCCACCTATTCCTGAGATTTGACTCTTGATAGGAAGTTTCTTTAAGCCAAGTAATTGGACCGTTGATTCGGTCACAAAAGATGACTGTGAGCCTTGGTCTAACAATGCACGGATTGTACAATTTTGACTATTTTTACCTTTTGTTCCGACTATCGCCGTTGGAAGTAACACTTGACTGTGCTTAACCTTCCTGGTCGTAAAACAGGATACTAACGGCGACGTATCAGTAGTTTCGGCAGCATTCGAAACCAAATTAAAATTGGAATTTTTGTTAATAGACGACCTCTCCTGAGTCGTGCTATTATTTACACCGCTATTGTGATCCCTTGATGAACCATTACCCGACGGATGTAATAGAGCATGATGTCGTTTTTGACAAATACGACATTTGAAATTGCGTTGGCAATTTTTGGCAGAGTGATTACTACCCAAACAACAAAAACAAATATTATTATAAAGAACATAACTACGCCGCGAGTCAACAGACTCTGCTATAAACCTTTTACAGAAACTAAGTTTATGTTCTTCTGAACAAAAAGGACATTTTATATTTACAACATGCATTGCCTTTATTTTGTCAACAGGATAATGAGTAATATTATTATTACCTGTATTAGACCTGGAATCCAGAACTCGATTGCTCGATACCGGTTTGTGAGAAATTCTTGGAATGATTTATACGTAGGCAACTCATCAGTAGAATTGTTGTCTGTTACTTTGAACTCCCACTGCCTTCTGGATTCCGGATCCAGCTTTAATGCTACGATGTGTATAATAAGTACATCCCAAGTATCCGTATTAATACCAATATTTGACAAAGCAGATAAACAATCATTAGTAGTATTCATTAATTCTTTTAAACCACAGGCAGACTCATGTACAAGATTTCTTTGACTTAATAAACATTTTAAGATATGATGACAAATATACCGTTTGTTGTTGTACCGTTCATTTAACAATTGCCAACATCTATCGTAGTTATTATCTGCAATTGGAATATTTTTTAATAATTGTTCTGCCTCACCACTTAAATAGCCTTTTAAATATAACAATCTTTGAACATTATCTAATTGCTCATTTTTATGAATCACAGATTGAAATAAGTCTCTAAATGTGTTCCATTCGGAATACTTCCCCGAGAAAGTTGGAATGTGAATTTTTGGCAATATCACATTACAAGTTTTTAAATTAGAAGAGCTAGCACCAGTAGCAGGTTTAATGGATTCTGTATTATTGAATACAGATAAAGCAGTTTTCAATTCAATCTTATGACTAAGATAAACATCCTCAGCTCTATCATAAATCTCATTCTTTACATAACTTTTACTTGCTATTTCCGAAGATGAAGATATGGAACGCATCAACTCCTTATGACCCTTGGTAAACTCTAACCATAGCTGATCTAACAGCTCCAATCTTCCTTCTATGTAATCTTTGGAAATTCGAACCTTAGGACTTTTAGAATAATTGACTTTTGCTTTAACCAACCTATTGTAAATGTCTTCTTGAAAATTCAGTAAAGACTCCATTTTTGAAATAAATTTAGAATAAAATAAAATGTCAACACAAATCTATGTTGGTGTCAATCAACCTTTCAAACAGAATTCGAAAAGAAACAAAACAAAGATGACATTTGATTCAATAGTAAATTTCATGAAAATTTTACAAGTCTTTTTGCAATATTTTATTCCTAACGAAAATCGGACATAGGTTCCCCGTACCTTCGTTTTTAAGGAAATTATTCTAAGTCCTAAACTACAAACTACTAAATATTTCTAAGTTAATATGACAATTTACAATTTTTACAAGTTTTTAATCACTAATATTTAAAGTTCAGATTTGATCGGCAAATCTCCAATTTTTATAATTTTTACAGTTTTATTGTTCACACAAATAAAGTGACTTTTTGCGTGACAAATTAAATAAAATGTACTCACAGTTTTCTTGACACTCACTCACACAAGTATCACGATTCCGTACATGCGCATATCTGCATGTATTGTCTTCAAATAGCTCCGTTTCCGTATATCTCCTTCAACCGCGGCTCTCAGGGTGCTCCACTGCTCCGGTGCTCCAAGCACGCCAGCACGGTGCGCCTCCCGGGGAACTGATTGCTTATCAGCCCCTGCCTATGTCACGTTTGCAACGGCGATCCACCGTCAGTGACACTAATTTAATTCACAAAAAACCTGCACCACAAGGTGCCCTGCCGATATCCGGCTTCTCGAAGGACCATGAACAAACTGATGCTCTGTTCCTCGAGTAAGTAGGTACTGGGATCGGGTTAGTAATGAAACGACATAAAATTCCCCAAAAGTGTCGAATATTTATTGTGTGTTCAACCCGAGTATATATCATACACGTAGAGCGCCATGGTAGCGCGATTCACAAAGTATTAATATATGTACAGTGCCATCTACCGGCCACAATATAAATAAACCTGCCATAGTACAACCATTACGTAAATATGACATAAACGGATTGTACAACTTGAAACCGGAGAGCATGTATGATATAAAGAGACTGATGAAAGTGGTTGATGCGTTGGTATATGATAGTGGTGAGAGAGGTCTCTTTTGCTGAAAGAACTGGCAAGAACTGGACTAAACTAGTAAGAACTGGCACTCGACGTACTGCAGAATAGGTCAAAGTCAAGGAATTATTCGTAGCAAGTGGTGTCCGCGGTTTTACATATGTTAAAATATGTTTGCCAACTTGCTTTTAAGATTAAAATAAAGCTCATGTTACTCTGGATTAGTGTAAGTTACTATCCATAGGTAAAAAATATCTAAATCGGGTTACGGTAATTTAAAAAAAATGTCCTCTTTTTAATATTAGTTATATAGTACATTTCTATAATATGTCCAGTATCCATATACTAGATAAATTCGTCTAGAAACAGTTACAGTTATATAACACAAAACCTTTTTTCCCACAAAATTTCCACAGATTTTCTCTATCACGCTCTCAATATTCAGCACATGTAGAATAAGCGCAGCCATTATGCAATGGTGATAGCGATCGTGGTCTGACGCCAACACGATATTGAACCAGCATTATTCGCCAACAATTTCGCTTAAAACTACATAGTGTGTGATAGTTTATTTAACTAGATTACGCACTAAATTGGCTATGAAGGTATTGTCATGTGCACTCATTCAAGGAATACCTGATGAGATTGTGTGCAGTCAGGCGATAACTTAGTCGTAGTCTATTAACGCATGCACAGTCAAACTAGTTTCGCACGGAAATCTGATACCATCATCACCTGTTATAATTTCCGGTGACCACGCCATAACGTCTGAGTGCCGTAATTGGTACACATATTTGCTTAGTGCCCACATTTGCACTAAAACTTCATAATAAGAACAATGCTGTGATGGTACCATATTATTATTATTATTGAATTTATAGGCAAGTGGCGACAACCTAATATTTTCAAAACCGTATATCATTCGAATGACTCTCATGTTACTTACCATACCTACCATAATTCATCCATCCTTACTTAGGCCTCTTAGCCACAAATGTATAGTCTCAATAAAAAAAAACAAAAGAAAACTAAATAAATAGTTTCTTCAAACTATCAAAAACACGTCCAAAGCCCTTAGAGCAAAGACTCTTAATTGAATTAGTCGTTTAATAATCTCCCAAATCTAGTTGTGGAGACAAGACTTTGGTGTTAATCAGAATCGATTCACTGGCTCTCGTATTGCTAATTGGAAAATGAAGCAAATATTATACGAAGCTCTAATTAGTGTTCGCTGTAGTAGTTGGGTCGTGTTGAACTTTGCTGAGTGATGTTATCGGTTCGCTGAAGCTAACAAATCATTGTTAGTTCTCTGAGGTGTTAGTGCAGTCTAATTTATTTATTGCATTTTTTTTAAAAGACTGGTCCATATTGTTTTATTTACTGCACAAAACACATGACATATATACTAGTATATAACCTTATTCGTGAATAGAATAGAATAGAAAGGATTTTTGTAAAATATATTATCTATTATAGAAAGGAAAATAATGCAATAGAAAAGTATAACTAAATTGGTCTCTGAACATCGCCACTCCAGACTTACAAAATGAGAACTTACCTTCTTCGGGAACTCAAACAACAAATCGTGAAGTAGATAAAATAAAATAAAACATTCTTAGGCGCATGATTAGTATTTCCTACTAAATATAATATACTAGGTATAGGTAGTGCTATCGACGAAGACGCGCCCCACAATTCTTCCTCCTTCCACAAATGTATGAGTATTGTCGGTACACACTGATTACCTATGAGTGCACACGTACACTACAATTATTAGACTCGGGTATACTCCCAACTAAACATTGGTGGGGAGCGTCAACTTTTAAGCTACTAGGGGTAACTACTATAAAACGAGCATGCACCTCTATTGACCCTTGGAACATCAGGAGTCACTCCTGCAAGGTCGATTCAACTTTATCTTCTTGCAAATAATAATAAATACCTGGGACAATTCCACACAAATTGACCCATTGATCCCAAATTAAGCAAAGCATGTATTATGGTAACTAGACAACGATATATTTACTTATATAGACAGATATATACTTAAATGCATAGGACATCCAAGACTAAGGTACAAATATTCGTGTTTATCACACAAATATCTGGCCTCAGCGGGATTCGAACCCGCGACCTCAAGTTTCGCAGTCAGGAGCTCTAACCACTAGACCAGACGGTCGTCAATATACAGCGAATTTTTTATTCAAAGAATAGTAAAAATATTGCTTAGGATTTAATTTTCGACGCCCTCTGGACTTAGAAAATGGATTGAATCACTCCGTTACGCAGAAATATTTTAGTCCACAGTAGAAATTAATTATAAATATAATTCTACGAAACCTGTCTACGATCTCTGCCTCTCTGTGGTGTGCTTAAAGTCACCTACAAATTAAGATGGCAGGTTCAAATCTTAGCGATGTGTACTAATGAGTAATTAAAGCCTTAGGGTCACAATTATCTACATACCCTCAATCATGGACTGATTGAAACTGGACTAGACATTCCTTGTGTGTTACACAACGTGCCGCATTTCCTTTCGTCTGCGTACACTGTAGGTACTATAATGTTAGCACTTAAACATATCACTAGCGAAGATGTGAGATGATACATCTCTCCCGTTCTTTTGGCCCAAGCTAAAAGATAACCAACATAATAGATGTAACGACTTTACGGTGAAGAAAATATCGACAGGAAACCAAGTACGTTTGAGAAGAAATTCAGAAACGTAGTCGTGCATGAGAAACGGGCATAGACTTGCCGTCAGGCACGTTGGTACCTTTATATATCGAAAATAGCGTGTATTACACCTCTGCCTACCCCTTCGGTGACCCTTGTGGGATGCTATAAATATAATTAATTGAGAAATCAACGTAGGTTCGTTTAATTTATTTCTATAGATAAATAGGAATCTGACTATTCGAACCCTCCGGGGATTAATTGCCGGCTCGGTTTAGTTCGTAACGATCAAAGAAACCTATCCCGTCCCTTACGCTGCTTTATATAACACACGTGAGCACAAACCGTATTATTAAGTTTTCACCTTTGTGAACCTAGTATAGAAACGCGCTCGATTGAAACAAATTAAAGCAGCTACAAACACGAGTTTATATTTTTACCTGACTTCAAAACAGGAGGAGGTTATCAATATATCGGAATATTAATGTTTTTGTATACCATTTTGTATATCTTTTTGTTTTCTGCAATAGAAATCACAATTATCGTAGTCAAACTTGTATTCTGTCCTATACAGGGTGCCCAAGAAGATGGGACAGTCACTCAAATAAGCAGGGCAGAATGATCAGCCGCGGTGGCCGAGTGGGTCGAGTAATTGCCAGCAGCACAAATATAGCAAGTTCAACACGTGTAGCAATTTGTTTTTCTGAACTTAAGTACATTGAATAACCACGAGTTTACGGCGAAAACATCGAGTGGAAACCTGCATACGTTTGAAGAGAAATTAAAAGGCGTTCGTATCGTATCGTGCTTGAGTTATGGCGATGGACTCGCCATCTGTGACGTTGGCAAATATATCTTTGGCGTAAAGTGGGTGGGTGGTATGCGTGGGTACTATCTATAGCCCTATAGAGAAAAGTAAATCCAGTACTTATTTGTGTATGAGGATGTTTTCCTTACTGCACGAAAAAACTACGAAACAGAATTGGGTGAAATTTGGCACAAAAATATAGTAGCTAGATTAATACATAGTAAGGTTTTAAAGGTTGAATTATATTTAACGGTGCCTTAATCTAATGTGATCTGTCCTGAATCTGAAATCAGAAGCCAAATCTCACTGCGAACCCTCTTGTCACCAGAGATCTCTGTAAAATCAATGACGTAGCCATATTAGGCCCTGCAGTCAATACACAAAGCATATTTGGTTACACTAAAACAGCTGAGCATTATACAAACCGGCAACGTCGTCGGCCAAGTTGCACTGAACTATCGACTTAATACATTTAGCAGTATGGTTTAATGTCGTTTGCTTTTAGATAACCCTGCCGCCTGTGCAAATAGAACTTAATTGAAGATATGTTTACCTATATGAAATTTTGGGGATTGATGCTCATAAAATCAGTAGGCTCGGCTCTCGATGTTGATGCTAAATAACAACTTCACATACTTCCACTGACAGAAAATCACAGAGACATACATTGTCAATGCATATTAATGTATTGAAATTGTTAACTCTCTGTCGTGACGGTGATTCTGCTTGGATTCAAATCAACCATATTTTTACATTTCGTAATGGCGTTCACCCAATTGCCAACGATCTCAATAAATAGCTCTTAGAATAATTAAATCCATGGTCTATCCTGCATCAGCGGTGCCGGCCGTATATCACGTCATTCCTCCATCAATGACTTGATACGCCGGGCTCTGGTCAGCGCCGGCGTGCCTGCTGTGCTGGAACCAGTCGGTCTCACTCGCGGCGATGGCTGGAGGCCGGACGGTATGTCTCTGATACCATGGAGGATGGGTCAGCCCTTGGTGTGGGACGCTACGTATGTCGATACACTAGCTCCTTCCCATCTTCCTGACACATCGATGGCAGCCGGCGCTGCTGCTGCTCAGCAGGAGTGCCTCAAGTGCCGCAAGTATGCCTGTCTCGGGTCAGGTTACATATTTGCGGCATTTGCGGTTGAAACTCTGGGGCCTTGGGGTCCTGAGGCTCACCATCTTTTTAAAGAGGTCTCGCGCGGTCTAGTCGAGACCTCTCATGACAGGCGGGCTGGAACATATCTCGCTCAGAGAATCAGTATTTCTATCCAGCGTGGCAATGCTGCTAGTCTTCTTGGCACGTTGGTGCCAAGAAGATTTTATCTGTAAGTAGTTAGTTTCAACTGTTCTTTGTGAATATTATATTCTTATTTCTGTAATAAATATTTATTAAATCTATATTTCCTGATATATCCACTGGCCTCCATGTAGGCGACTACCTTATAATATACAACCAGCGTACTTCTTACCGAGTTCATAAACAAACGGAATTCTCGAGTGTTTCCTTTGTTTCGTTGCGGTAACTATGCGACTGAAATTGCAAGAGGAAAAACAAAGAATAAAATCACTTAGAGAAACTGGATTTTAAAAAGCCGTATTAAACACATTAAAGTTTATTCATTACCCCTGTAAAGTATTTCTTTGTTGTTCCGACCACAAATTGCAATTAACGGAGCGTGCTTTAAACTAACCCATTATATGCAGTAGCTATCTTCCTCGTACAAAACTGAGTCCAAAAACGAAACTCTAGTAGTACTTTTGACTGTGAGTTTTATAAGTTTAGTGATCATTTGATAATTGCTTAGTATCTGTATTGTTTGAATTCCTGCAGGGTCGGCAACGCTCGAGTGTTGCCCCTGGTGTTGCAAGCGTCCATAGGCGGCGGTAACCGCTTACCATCAGGCGGGCCGCATGCTTGTTTGCCACCCAAGTGGTATAAAAAAAGTCTGGCTTATTTTGAGATCGTTTTTTCACGGTGCACCGTACCGTACCGAAAAGGTCGTGGATGTAGTGACCGCATGGAGAACAGACAAATTCACAATTTCAAGTTCAATCTATGATGGTCTGAATATATTTCTTTTAAACACTATTTTTACTAAAAGAAAACTCTGTGGCTGAAAGACAGGTTCAAACTCGCCAACTGCCACGTAGGCACCTATTTACACATCCGCCTTTTTTTCCTCTTCACTTTCATTTGGTACCTAACCGAACTAGGGAAACTGAGTTAAAGTTGACTTTGAGAAGTTGAGTAGAAATGTGACTCTGCTCTTTGCCTGAAGATTCCTAGGGAATGCTTACTTAGCCCATAGCAGCATCGCTATACCTTTCACAGTACGAGTCCACCAACACATTCAGGTCCAGGGTAAAACCTGAATGTTTTAAAGGTATTTAATAACTAGGTGTGCGCCGCGGTTTCATCCGCGCTTAAATTGATTTTAAATAAAATATATATATAAAATATAATAATATATCCTCACGCCTTCCCACAAGGGTTTCCGAAGGGGTAGGCAGATTTTATTGGTAGTTAAACTTGTTTTCATCTAGAAAAAACATCATATTATGTGTTATTCCAGCTAATATATCTGAAATGCCTTCACTGAGGACCTGAAAGGCAACACACATCCTCATAAGTACGCCTTGAATATTTTTTCAAAACAATGTGACTGTATGTATGTGCTGATAATAATAGATTTTACCGTCGCAATGAACGGGCCGCTCTGAGCACTATTCGGCTCAGCGGAAACAACCCGCCGCAGATCGCTACCACAATTTGCTAAACTTTGCCGTGCAATCCACTAATCCATTGTTCTAACTTGCTTATAACATTTTGTTGTACGTTTTTCTATATTCATTAGTTGAAAGGTCGAATTTAAGCATATATGTACATACATACAACACATAAAAAGCAGTGGTGGTCGAGTTGTTCGAGTAGTTGCCTGCAATACAAAGATTGTAAGTTCGAATCCCACTGGTACGAATGAGTTCTTCTGAACTTAAGTACAATATTTAGTCACACCACGGGCATTACGGCTTAAGAAGAAATTGAAAGGCGTAAAGGCGTATGTATAATCGTCCTTGAGCAACGGCGACGGACTCGCCATCTGTGTCACGTTATCACCTAAAATATATCGCTGGCGGAAAATAAGTGTGTGGGTATTATCTATCCACCTCTCCCTACCCCTTCGGGGACCCTTGTAGGAAAACGTGAGGATATATTATATGGTGGGAGCTAAGCTTTAAAGTACTGAAAGTGTACTGATTACCATCATGATATTATTGCACTTCAATCGTTAATCAGTATTTATGCACCTCAATTAGAAAGTTGACCATCTAATTAAAATGTGACAAGATTGTTCGCTTAAATACTTCGTCAGTTAAGGCGTTCAATTGTGGGCCAACATCTCAGTGGGACGAGATTAAAGAGACTGGCCAAGATCGAGATGAATAGCGGCCATTCATCTCGACTTAGCGCCGTTGAGATTGGAAAAGTGCCCCCTAACTAAGTTATATGACGGCTATGGCTTTCTTGCACAATTTGTAAATTAGACGCCTTTTTCAAGGGCTAGAGTGCGTCTTATTTTTTTCTTAAAAGAAATTGTAATTAAATGTCAAAGACTACTATTGTATTCTAGACTGGTTATATATGTTATTCTTATCTAGTTCTTGGTGTAACAATTAATCGAATTGACGAGCAGCAAATCAATCAAATCTCCGCAATTAATATCTACATATACCTCATTCTCAAACGCAGAATATAATTCAGTTATATAGTCTGTACACAGAGTATATAACAATATACCGTTCTCTAAAAAACAATTGATTTTGTTCATCGTGGATACATATTTCTCTTAAAGACACATACATACATTTGCATGGTATTGTATTCCGTAACAGTGATTCTCGGTTCGTTTACGACCGCATAGTTTGTTCACACGCTCTCAGCTGCAACCGCGAGCTGTAAATCGCAACACAAAAAATATATATGAAATATTTACTAGGTATAAGCAATTCATTGCTGTATCGCTAGATGTAGCAAGATCAGATTTTATTGTGTTGTTTAAGAACGCGGGTTCGTTGCCTGGTGAGAGTATTTTAACCAAGGTTTTGTATCAAAACATATTTATTTCTATGTTTTATTTATACCCCTTAGTGTGGAACAAGGTTATTTGGGTACAGATTGGCCGAATTGCTATTTAATATGCTATTTAATCACCAACAATATGTAACCGTATATAGCAGACTTCTATCACTGGTTATTCATCCCGTGTACTTTTTCCAGAGCATAAATATTGTCTTCGACAATTGAATTCCATTAAATCCACTCATCGATAAGATTCCAAATTTAATTCCATGCTTTCCCCAAATAGCCTGAAATTCCCCTATAAAACCATGCTATCGTTCAGTCAATAAGACATAATGCGTCCGGCATCCAATTTTGACCAACTTCCCCAACTTTATACCCAAGCAATCACGTGCCGCGGAAAACTATAAAATACCAGTAACTTCGCAGACGTGACAAGCTACAGCTTAAACTAGGTTATTAACTTTAATACGAATAAATTGTTATTATTTTCCCTTAATGTATTATAAATAATATCCTCACGCCTTCCCACAAGGGTCCCCGAAGGGGTAGGCAGAGGTGTATAGGTAATACCCACACACCCACTTTCCGCCAGAGGTATATTAGGTGCCAACGTGACAGATGGCGAGTCCATCGCCGTTACTCCAGCACGACTATACATACGCCTTTGAATTTCTTCTCAGACGTATGCAGGTTTCCTCTCGATGTTTTCCTTCACCGTTAAGCTCGTGGTGTGACTAATCACTGTACTTAAGTTCAGAAAAACTCATTGGTACAGTCGGGATTCGAGCTTGCGACCTTTGCGTCGCAGGCAACTGCTCAACCCACTCGGCCACCACGGCTTTTTATTAATTTTTATTAACGGCTTAATGTATTAAAAAAGTATATTAACGTAATTTTCTGTCCATTTAGCTGAGTTCAAAATAACGCGATGTCAATTTCCGAGTACCGTTGATTTATTTATGTACCGTCGTGTATTTCTTGGACGTCAGAGACAGTTTTATAAAGAAACCCGAGAATCAATACTGAACGTTCAATACTGAGCTGCATGCCACACTTACTAGTGGCGTCTCTTAACTGGAACCAAGGTACTTTAGGTAACTGACTGAACAAAGTTCTCATAACTAGATAATCTGTTAACATTGTTCCAAGGACTTTGCCCCCTCCTATTCAGCGTAGTCAGATCAATTTACTTTACACACTAAACTATACATTTTCAGGTATCAAGGGTGAATTTGGTTAGTAACTTGTCTCGGTAAAGTTATAAAGTTAGGGGAAATCATCGTAATTAATTGCGTAGGTAATCGTCGTAAACCTTCATATATATATATATATACATATCATTGCGCAGAGTCCCTCAAGACAAAGGCAGAGGGAGTAGAACGCCAGTATTGTCTCCAGACTTTATGTAAGTAAATAATATATAAATATATCTCATCTCATTCAGGTCACACCTTCCCTAGAGGCTAGAGGTAGGCAGAGGTATAATAGCTCCTACATTCATTTAGGTACAAATAGAACAGATGGGATTCTACGGCTTTTCTCAAACACGACTTTACACACGTTCTTCTTTTCTCATATTGCGTTCATACGTATAGAGGTCACTGTTCACGGTTCACGAAAAACCTCGTTGTGTGCCAAATTGCTTAAGTTCAGAAAAACCACACAAAGGCGTCTATAGCTACTTAGTCAGCAGGCGGGTCGCATGTTCGCTTTGCGCCGCGTTTGTTCTATAAAAATCACCTTCTTGTTTTGTATTGTCTTGCGTCCATAGCGAATCCTATCGAATCGAGCGAATCCTTACCTAACACAGGAATTATAATGAAGTATGAGTGATAGACTAGTTAAGTTAGTTTAGACTAGGTAAGTAAGTAAGCACGAACAATGTCATTAGCTCATAAATGTCATCAGGTCATAAATGTCATCAGCTTATAAATGTACTTACATAACATGTTACGTGAAGTCGTTGGGCGGCGCCAACTTCACGTAAAATTTGATTTAATTGGGAGGTCTGCCATCCATCCGTCCGCGTGTTAGGTCAGAGACGCTTGGTACTACAGAGCTGTAATTTGGTATATTGTCGACATTGTTAATATGTACTAACATATTAACAATGTCGAAAAAGTTTATATATATCCTCACGCCTTCCCACAAGGGTCCCCGAAGGGGTAGGCAGAGGTTTATAGGTAGTACCCACACACCCATTTTCCGCCAGAGATATATTTCAGGTGCCAACCTGACAGATGGCGAGTCCATCGCCGTTACTCAAGCACGACTATACAAACTTCTCAGACGTATGCAGGTTTCCTCTCGATGTTTTCCTTCGCCGTAAAGCTCGTGGTGTGACTAATCACTACTTAAGTTCAGAAAATCTCATTGGTACAGTAGGGATTCGAACTTGTGATCTTTGTGTTGCAGGCAACTAATACAACAAAATATTGAAAAAAAAAATTCACGGCTAAGATGGCTATACAGGTTAACGCGTCGGTACTAATCGGACAAGTTATAAAATGTACTTGGAACTACAGAACCCTACACGGCGCGTGGCCTAACACGCTCTTGGACGGTTTTTTTCTGTAGAATAAAACATTTCCTATGTGTTACATCCAGCCAATAATTTACCCCTGTGCGAAATTTCATCCAATTTGGTTCATAGTTATTGAACGAGGAACAAACATATTCACAAAATTATAATATTAGTAATATTTTTAACTAAAACAAGTTTTACATTACTAAAGTGAACGTTTACAGTTACTCTGGTCTATCATTTAGTTCCTCTGACAACACGCCCCTAACTAACCACACATTTCCACCCCACAGGCTTATTACACAACTTTCCATTGCATTACAAAGGGCCTCATTTGACATGTGTGGCTAATTTATTGGTTCTAGAATTAGTTTCAAATGTCAATCGAACCGTATTGTTATATGGCGCTACTATTTATTGCCTTCAAATGATTTTGCGTCAACATTATTACACTTGATACTCTGTCCGACTTTCCCGTGAGGGACTCGGCTAGATGATAATATGTAGATATTATCTTCATAAATAATTTGAAAAGTACTGATTTGGTTTTTTTATAAACAGACAACCAAAAGTACAAATGACCTGACTGATTAAAATTGTATCGCCGGAATTAAGTTGTATTGGAAGAGCCGATTCTCCTGGCACAGGTATTTTTATACTTAAATGAAGAATACAGATTGTATAAAATATTATGTACCATGTACTTTTGTAATGCATTAGTGCATATACATATACGTTCACGTGTTCCCACAAGGGTCCCCGAAGGGGTATGGAGAGGTGTCTAGGTACCCATATACCCACTTTCCGCCGAAATATTTCTTATATCATCGCCGTTACCCTAGCACGCCAACGTCTTTAAATTTAATCTCAAACATGTGCAGGTTTCCTCTTGATATTTTCCTTCACCGTAAAGCTCGTGGTGTGACCAATCACCTGTACATAAGTACAGAAAAACTCATTGGTATATTCGAGGTTCGAGCTTGCAATCTTTGTCTCGCAGGCAACTGGAAACACTAAGCTACCACGGCTATGAAATAAAACATTATTATTAAACAAAGAAAACGGCTTATGCCAAGTAATCTGGTACATGGGTATCGGTGTAGGTAATAAGAATAAGAGTATCAGGAATGTTTTATATATGTGTTCTCGAACATTTTGAAGTTTATTGTTATTATTATTATACATAAATTTGAAATACCACCTTGGGGCTCATCATGAGATCTCTAAGACTATTATTATACCTAATTGACCTGATACTTGACATAGGTACCTATCTCACTTCGCGATCGTCGAGTGGTTAAGCCACTCTGACTGCAAAAACTAGATTTCGGATTCAAATCCTGTAGGTCTATACCTACGACGAAGTTCTTCCGGCCCTAGTTTCAGTGCTATTAAAAAAACAGTAATATTCCCAACACAGTTGGTTTACAGTAGAAATTCATTCAACATGAACTATATTTACAGGACTACGAATACAAATAGTTGATAAGCTCATATATTGGTGTATACCTAGCAATAAAAATATTTGTCTATATTCTGCATCGGACAGTGATAGATAGCTGGCCGAAATAACGGGTTATCCCACACAAATATTTACAAAAGTTCACAGAGTAAGCGTCTCGGCGATTTGCTATCACGTTGGCAGCTAAAATATATCTCTGGCGGAAAGTGGATGTGTGGATACTACAAACTCAACCTCCTATAATATTATTAAAGACATAGTTCCACGTGACAACACTATAAGTAGGCATGAAATCACACGTGTAATTATCACGATAGGTAGCTCGGAGATGCGTGAACAATAGCTAGCCGCAGCTGAGTTGGATCAGGGGCGAAAGCAAATAAGGTTAATAAAGCGCAGTTTGAATTTCCAGCCCCATCCATAGCCTAATTGGATGTGGACCTTGTTTGTTCCACACCCGTCCGGGTTGATTTTCATGATTCCCAGCTATGCTCTAATAGATTCCATTAGTGTTTACTTAACCTACTAGCGGATTCTCCACGCGCTGTTTGGTTACATCATATGAGACAATTTTGCTAGCTATAGACTCTGATATGCACGCTGATTGGTTGAAACTACATTATATATTAACTACTAGTTGCTTTTTTAGTTGATTGACGAAACAGATATACAATGCAAAAGTGTGTGCAAGAAGAGGCAGAGGAAGTTCACGTTCCAACTACCTGGATCAAATCGATCGGACTCTCAATGACGGGAACGTTAAGAGTACTCGAAACCGACGAGCATGTATGAAGAGAGTGATGAATGTAGACGACGCGAAAGAGGTATGTAAGTCTAGAGAGAACTGGCGCTCTATACTCTCTGCCTACCCCGTTAGGGACTTGGCGTAATGATATATATGTATGTATGTACTAGTTGCTGACGCAACGACGATGCTTTAATTCAGGTAAAAAGCAAGGAGAACTATTTGTCACTATGCATTTTCCTTTATTTTACTTGCTATGATAAAAAAAACATTTAGCTCGATAGATCGTGTGTAGTGTTTTGATATAAATAACTTGTTTTGAGAGGCTCCAAATATTCGAGAATTACAACCAAAGGATCTTAGTAGTAGCTTAAGTGTAGTTCGATCAAACGACGATCATACACCGATGATCGACGGCCGTCTAGTCTAATGGTTAGAGCTACGAAACTTGTGGTCGCCGGTTAGAATCCCGCTAATGGCTGATATTTGTGTTATGAACACGACTAATTTTACCTTAGTCTTGGATGTCCTATGTATTTATGTATACACTATCTATATAAGTAAATATATCGTTGTCTAGTTACCATAACACAAGCTTTGCTTAGTTTGGGACTAGGTCAATTTGTGTGGAATTGTCCCGAAGTATGATTGTATCGATCAATAAGAAAAGGATGATTATATAAAAAGCATTATAACAAGATATATACTAGCAAATCTTAGGAATAACTAGTTGTAGTCGGCCGGTGATTTCTTCCGCGCAAAATTTCTATATATGTATATTTTATTTTAAATAAACTATATAAGTACAGACTATGTTTTAATCCAACTAATGATCTATATTCGTGCTTCATTTTATCCAATTCCGTTCAGCTGTTCTGACGTGATTGAGTTACAAGCATGGTCACAAACCTTCACTTTTATAATTTTACTAGCTGTCCCGCCCAGCTTCACTTGGGTGAAAAAATAAAAGCTACGGACACTGGGTCCGTAGCTTTTATTTTTAGGCGCCATCTATTGGGTCCAATTGTGAATCTAAACCATTCTCGAATCCACCTGAAGATACACAGAAAATTTAATTTATATCGGTCGAGCCGTTTAGGAGTTTAGTGACCTACACTCGTACAGAAGAAATATTTGAAAAACAAAACAAACATATTCAAACTTTTTTATTATTATTTTATTATATTATGATAAAAAAATATTACGTGCACGTTTTACCTCCGTGCCACATTCGCCCCTTGACATCTAAATTAAAATTTATACTACTGCCAGGCAACAAGAAAAAAAAAAGGTTTTGTAACTTTATGAAAAGCATAGGATTAAGAAACAAACACATTTACATAATGGCGCGCTGGATACGGCATACACCCGAGAACGTTTTCAGCACACGTACATTCACATACACACACACACGCATGCATACGCGACTGTCGAACAAATCTATTGGGGTAAGTAAACGATTTGATTGCAAAAAAAAAGAATTGCTTTAAAATCATCTCGTGGACAGAACTACATACAAATATTATTATAATATATTATCACGCCTGCTGGTTTCCTCTCGATGCGTTCTTTCACCCTAAGGCTCGTGGTATGACTAATCAGTGTTTTTAAAATCGGAAAAACTCGTCAGTACCGGATTCGAACTTGCTATAATTGTGTTGCAGGCAACTAATCGTACCACTCGGCCACCTCGGCTATTTATTTATAAGGTGAGACTTTTCTCTAAATTACTACTATCCCCAAATTTATCAAAAAAAAAAATCTAACAGAAAGTAATTAAAAGTATATACTAAAAACAATAATTAATTTTACAAATTAATAAGACACCCTAGTTTTAGGTGCGACAAAAGCATGGTTTATTTCTCTGATGTTGCGCTACCCAAAGGCGGCATAGATCACTTACTTGTACTGTCCGGTAGGCGGGCCACCTATTATGGTGTTTGCCGCCTAGTTGTAATGAGCCTAATGAGCTCCTTGGGGAGGGGGAGGATTGTTATATTGTGTTGGCAACCGAGGAATTAGACCTATTATGTTGCCAACACGGTATAACTCTCTGAACACAGAGTGGCAACGCGCAAGTGATACTTTAGTATCGTTAGCGTAAATAGGCTACGGTAACCGCTTCCCATTAGGTGGGCCGTATGCTTGTTTGCCACTCTTGTCGTATAAAAAAAAAGATGTACTTAATGTAGCTGTAGTTGTAGTTGTACTTAATTGGAAATGTAAATAAATATTCCACATATTTCGAATAAACAACTTTATCAAATTGTAAAAAAAAAACAATAAATTTGCGTGAACCGCAAATAATTTATAAAAAAGTTTTCCAATTAAGCTTTATTAAATTCTAGAAGCTTAAAAGTTTCACCTTTAGCACTCAAATAAATTTCAATAATTTATTCACATACGTCAACCTGTCACTCATACAATATCCAAAAACGCAATTAGACAGCAAACTCTAACTATGCCACTCACACGAGTCAGACCATAGCTCTGATTCGATTAAAAATTTAACCATTAATTGGTCGGCACGAGCAATAAGGAGAGTGGCATTAACAAAATTACCTAATTACGTGAACCTAATTACTGACATCAAACTGAACGTCTGAACTGAAAGTTTTAACAACGAACTCCGAACTGAGCACGTGTAAGGTGAGTTCCAAATTAAAATTGCTTATCTCAAAATGTAAAAGATGGTACGTGGATTTAACAAAATGGAGAAACAATAAAGAAAACTTAGTGCTCTGTTTATCCTTACCTTACAGAAATGGGCAAAAAGCTGAAGTGATTGAAATCGATTTCATTAGTATAATTTTATCTACATTTATTTTCGGAAAAAAGCACAACCGATGTGTTAATCCAGCTATTAATCTATCTCTGTGCCAAATTTCATTCAATTCCGTTCGGCTGTCCTGGCTTGATTGAGTAACAAACCTTCATAAATACTTACAAACCTTCGCATTTATAATAATAATATATCCTCACGCCTGCCCACAAGGGTCCCCGAAGGGGTAGGCAGAGGTGTATAGGTAATACCCACACACCCACTTTCCGCCAGAGGTATATTAGGTGCCAACGTGACAGATGGCGAGTCCATCGCATTTATAATATTAGTAATATATACCACATCTATACTAATATTATAAAGAGGAAAGGTTTGTATGTACGAGTAAGTATCCTTAAGCTCCGAAACTACTGGATAGATTTGAAAAATTCTTTGTTATATTTTCTTTTATAAAAAAAATCTTATCTTATATCTTATCTTTATTATATTTTCTTTTATAAAAAAATCTTATCCCACCCGTGCGAAGCCGGGACGGACCACTAGTTAATTCTAAAACAACAAATAAAAAAGCCGACATAAAAGTACAACCAAATGCTTTCACCTCGTAAATATAACGGGTCAAATAAGTCATCTCGTATGATAACAATACAATATTATGATTACATTTCATTCAAACGAATTTGACTTACCTATAAGGCTTTAACGTATATACCACATACCTACATATCATAGACTAGTACTTACATGCATATGCCTACGATGCATATGCAGGTTTCCTCTCGATGTTTTCCTTCACAGTAAAGCTCATGGTGCGATTCGAACTTGCAATCTTTGGGTTGCTGGCAACTACCACTCGGCCACCACGGCTTCAAAGGTTTCCTTCCAGGGTACCATACTTTATTTTTAATCTCTCTAGGAGTCTCTAAGATGCAGTGAAAATAACGAACTTAAAATATAACGTTGAATCACGTGACACCGCACAATGAGGTTCAAACTCACATCAACATCGTACCTTACGCAAAAAGTAAAACAAACAAATAAAAATACACTCCATTACGACCTTCATAAAACTCTAGAAGAAGAGAAAACAGAAATTTAAAGTTTATTCACAAAAAATATGGCGTGCGAGCTCACCTCATGGGCGGCTGAATGAGATATAACGACCAGAGTTCGGTTATTTATGACTAACGAGCCTATTCAGTGGCGCACTGCCTCTAAATGGAGATTTATGAAACAGAAAATGTCGGATAACGTACGTCTTGAGTATAATTTGTAGGAGCCGCGCCAGCGTCGATGCGCTCAATCTGTGCACTCGGAGCCTGATAAGGCTGACTATACAAACTTAATGCTAATATGCACTGTTCGAACACATTCATCTCTATCAAATGCCTTATTCTATTTGGTTGCATTTTTCACCATCTGCTAGTAAATGTGAGAGCCAAATAGGAAATTGCATAGTGCTTGAGAAATAACGATGAACTCGCCATCTGTCATCTGTCACATTGGAACCTAAATATGTATACGCCTCAAAGAGAGTGCTGTATCTCCCAGTAATTGTACTGTACTGACGAAGGGAGGGAGGTGCTGTGCCCACGGTTTCAGCATAAAATTATTTATTTTATATGTAGTATTTTTTCTGAATTCACTGGACTTATCATCTCTGTTTCGGTCTTTTTGCGTAAAAGAGGAACAAACATCCTTAGTTATAGCATACCATAACATTAGTACGTCACTTCAAAAATCAAAATCGGTAAAACATCAAGAGCTGTAGTAGCAGTAGCTTAATCCTTATTGAAAACATCTTTGAGCACTTCGAGCCCAAAACAACACAGAGTAGAAACGTAAGTATTATTGTAAACTTCAGTGAGCGGTACTGTGCAAATAAACGGATCTTCGCAGGAATATCGTGCTATGCGAACGAACATTTCTGTTCGTAGTAACATTCGACGTCTGGAATTGAGTTACGGCTAGCTATACCCGAGTCACAATGTCTGCGAGATTTTATTGTTCTTCTAATTGAACTATACAGCTTTTGAGCCGCGCGCTGAGTACAGACACAGTGTAAATGTTTTACTATGGGATTACCTGCCAATAATATTGAAGTTTTACTATGGAAAAATGTGGCATAGACAATTTTGAGGACTAATATACAAAGATATGAATAAACACAGAATATGGGTCCTACCTATAGACGTCTGCCCCTACTCTGCCTACCCCTTGTGGGCGTGAGAACAAAGTGAGGATAAGTTTTATATACAAAACCTTGCAGATAATACTTTGACTGCCTGGAAAACCATTATTTGCAAACACAGAAGGTCATAACGCCTATTAGCATTTTACTACCTATTATACAATTAAGAATAAGAAATTGAAGGTCGTATTGGAAATTATAATAAAGCGATTAAATGCGGTAACCGATTATCTTTTCCAGCTCCTTCAAAACGTTTAATGCAGTTCTTGTTCCTTCTGTTTCCCGAAAACCATTGGAGTCAAATAAATTAAAGTTTATATATAACAAGAGTATCTTCCATTCAATAGATACAACACATTACAACAATGGTCAGCATAGCAATTAGGGAAATCAAATAAAATTCAATAGGAAACATTTGTTGAAAATTGCTAAACCCTAAGCCGAAAGGGCCCAATTTGCATTTTATTAGCATGAGATCCGAATAAAAATGTGTTTATTCTGGGATGAAAGCGAGATGGTCCCCCCATAAAGAGATCGAGTGGCAATACGGATAAAAAAGAAATGTTATATTTGAAACGCATTCTGGAGCTCAAATAGGATTCGAGTGTAACAAATACTTTAGAAACCCAAATACAAAGAATCACTTACCGTTAAGCAATACGTGATATCTGTGTCGAATACGAAACAACCGCTGCAGTACCATATGTGGCTTACGTGCTACTTTTTTTTTTATAAAAATAATTAAGAGTGGCCAAGTGTGAGTCGTATTCATGCACCATGTCCTCCGTACCACCAAATATTTATGTAAATACATACATATCATCACGCCAAGTCCCTAACTGGGTAGGCAGAGAGTATAGAGCGCCAGTTCTCTCTAGACTTACATACCTCTTTCGCTTGGTCATCATTCAATCATTCATCAGTCTCTTCGTACATGCTCGTCGGTTTCGAGTACTCTTAACGTTCCCGTACTTGATAAATATTTAAGTAAAATATAAAAACCCAACGAATAATTGCTAGCAGACTTTAATACTGTCTTTATACTGCTAGCACAGCTTATAAGCCGTGGTGGCCGAGTGGTTCGAGCAGGTGCCTGCGACGCAAAGGTCGCAAGTTCGAATCCCGACTGTACCAATGAGTATTTCTGAACTTAAGTACAGTGATTAGTCACACCACGAGCACGGTGAAGGAAAACATCGAGAGGAAACCTGCATACATCTGAGAAGAAATTCAAAGGCGTATGTATAGTCGTGCTTGAGTAACGGCGATGGACTCGCCATCTGTCACGTTGGCACCTAATATACCTCTGGCGGAAAGTGAGTGTGTGGGTATTACCTATACACCTCTGCCTACCCCTTCGGGGACCCTTGTAGGAAGGCGTGAGGATATATATATATATATGCTGCTAGCACCAGCAGCTTCACTCTATATAAGGTAATGCGCGAGTGATGTGAACCTCGGGTGCGGACATACGCGGATTTACATACAAGCATGTACCACATGTGTAGTGAAAAAAATATGGCATGTATATAAAGTACTTCAGGATACAATTCTTACATATCTACACTTACTCTTAGTACGAACAGTTCTTAAAGTGATCGGTAACGAGTTGTAGAAGAAAAAAATATTAATTTATTAATTATACTTACAACAGTTACAGGCTAACCTAATACAATAGTGTAGAACAAATTAGACCTAAAAATATTTATTTATATATTTAAAATAAAACTACCCTACTAACCCTAAAACTTGTGAAATTATTTGACTTCACTAGTTTTATAAAGATACGACAATGCTTACACCATATATTAAGACTCAAAGTTTTATATACATAATATATTTAGCTATCATTATGGAAAGCTAAATAAATATGAGTATTTAGTCAGATAAGAGACGAAACGGCGAAGCAAATATAACCTAGGATTCACTCTCATCTTTGCTCATTAGACAAGCTAGTTCTTCCAACTTAAATTATTTATTCTCCATCAGTAACTTTATTGGGGTGCGCTGTTAAATATGACGTTGGTAGTTAAACTCCAGTTGAGTAAGCTAAAGAAATCTGAAATAAAATCAGTTTTGAGAATTTATGATAACCAACTGGCCTTGGTATTGCAACAGTAAATAATATCTAGCGCTAAAAGGGTCGCTTTATTGGCACCCTTTCATTTTATACGACGATTGTGTCATTTTTATGTGCGCTCCAATGCTATTTAGTCATTTTTATTGACAACAAACAAAATAACTGTTATATAAACATGGAATAAATTACCTTTTCTATCATTTACCTCATTATAATAAAAGCCGTGGTGGCCGAGTGGTTCGAGTAGTTGCCTACGGCATAAAGATCGCGAGTTCGGATCCCGACTGTACCAAAGATTTTTTTCAGACCTTGAGTACAGTGATTATTCACACCACAAGCTTTACGGTGAAGGAAGCATCGAGAGGAAACCTGCATACGTCTGAGAAGCAATTCAAAGGGATTAAACTTTATTGGGAATCAGTAAAAATATATTACTAATGCAGCACTAACTATATATTCAGGAAATCCAAACTGTACAAGTACCCTCTAATAAATAAGATTTCAGCCGTTAAACTTGTTCCATTGACCCGTAATTGAATATGGTAATTTGAATTCCGAAGCGTTTCCTTTCAACAGCTGGCAATGTAAACATTATTGAGTTTCCTAAGTATTGATACTGTCTACGTAAATGTATTGTGCGTATCTAATTTCTCGTTTCCCTAAAACATTTAATAAATAACAATCGCAGTAATGTTCAACGTATAACAGCGTTTTGAACTTTGTGTGTGTAACAATGTAAATCGATACAAATCAATGACTTAGGCCTGGACCTAGACCTTACAGGCCCAGCTTAGTTTAGGAATTGAGAACAATCGTGTAAATGTTTGTATATGGTATATTTTGTATACCATAACATACCTCCTACTGGAGATGGGCGCAAACAACTGTCACACAGTTTTATACTATTGCAGTTGCTTACGAACACAACAAATTGTACCTTTTTATTATGTTAAATACATTTTTTAATCTTGCTATTTTCTTTTCGTGACAATTCTTCAATCTCATTAGAGCCCAAGCTAATTCCCGACCAAAATGTAAGTAAATTTATGTTTGGACGTTTCCAACAATAGTACACGCAATCGCTCAATATAAACGCGACATAACCAAAAACAATAGATCAACGTCAAAAAATGTAGCACTGGCGGGCCAAGTTTGGTGGCAGTGTAAATATTTGTGCGAAGTTTACAGTTTCCAAGCCTCTGCGACAATCCATCATTGTCATCGAACAGACATTACCAGACAATACGCCACTATCCTCTCCCGGGCTAATGTGATTGGATTGTATTATTCAATCCAGTGAAAAAGAAAGGAAGGCAACAGATTTTCTTTATGATTTCAATATACTCCCCACCAATTCAGAAACCACAAACAATCTTCGATAAGCATGATATTCAGTGTCTGGCAGGCTCTAGTACCATGTAATACTCGTTGACGTTTATGTGTATGTTTATAAGTGTCTACATCGCTTTTTGTGTACAATATTGCTTAGTTCAAGATCTAGTGATTACGTGGAATTGTCTAAGGATATTTCAATGTAATACTTACTAACTTCTAATGTGCTTGTTCTTGAGAAACAGTTTAGAAACGATTCCCACGTTACATCTCGTCAGGGTTCTATTACCACTTTTAATTAGAAAAAACTTAGTTCGTAGCTAAACAAAAGGTAAATTCCACAGGAAAGGAAGAATTCGGTGAAATTATTCGTATGTACATAAGTACGTAATTACAACAACCAACGAGTTGACGCATTTAATTTTTTTTTATATTATTTACGCGTCTTCTCATGTGAAGGTTCTCGCCGAGGTACAATATAGCAGCGACTCATTTTATCATCGGGTGATATCAGTAAAAGATGTATCTATCGGGCAAATAATGACAGAGATCAAAGCAAGCAGATCTTCCCCGCCGAATCTTTAGAAAGAGATGGCTTTCCAAAATCCAAAGATATCAAATAGTTATCAGTGTTGAAATATATTGTATACGTCACATTGGCGGTAGAGCAGCTGAGTGGGGTCAACCGGCCGCCGCTGTGACTTGCCCGATTTGTCTCGGAGCCTGGGAAGGAAGCCCGCAGACGGTTACAAATGGCAGATTACTTGGAGTTTACTAGACGCCCGCCCTAGACAAATGTCGTATCCACTCGCCTCGCGTGCTGTAATGAATGCTAGTTTGAAAGCGATATTATGCAAGGATCCATCACAGAGACAATGACGTACAGTTTGTAATGTGTTTTAGACTATTGAGTTTCCTCAAATTTTAATTGCCTTCCTCTAAACCGGGTGTTATGCAAATGACTTGGGAAGTAGGTGTACATTTGTACATACATATAATTATATACCTATGATTTAAATACGCAAAATCTTAGCTTTTTAGTTAAAAACAAATATAAATAGTAGTCAATAACACATCAAGTATTTCAACGGTGAATTGTTTAAACCTTTGAGCGAAAGTTGTAATTACCTAAGAGGTCATTGACATTAATAACTGCTGAGTGCAAAAAGGTTTTTCATAAGTAGGAAGGAAAATGAGGTCCAAGGGATTTTTGACAAGTCATCCTATGAAGGAAGTGGAATAGAATGCAAATTTGTATAATACACAATCTAAATTTATCGAGGGTGAGAGTAAAGCTAGTAGCAGAGGTAGTACGCATAAAAGTACGTGCTTACTTTACCTGCGGCCCCAAGAGCAATATGGAATGAAAATAAATAAGCCATGGCGTTTAAATTGAAACGCGCCCAATTCAGCGGCATGCCACTCGGGGGCATAAGTAACTTGATGAAACGACACCATCACGTCTGTAACTCGTGCATTTTATATGGGAAATTAATGCTACCAAATATGTTTCCTGGTTTTAAGAGTTCGCACACATTTTATTATTTGCTCCGCTGGAATTCAATCTGATTTATTTGTTTGACCCGAGTGGTTAGAGTAGTTGCCTGTAACACAAATACTGCAAGCTCAAATTCCGACTTTACCAATGAGTTTTTCTAAACCTAAGTACAGTACACAGTACACATTAATCACACCATAAGCTTTACAGTGAGGGAAACATTGAGAGGAAACCAGCAAACGTTTGAGAAGAAATTCAGAGACGTATTTACATATAATAATCGTGATCTAGTAACGGCAATGGACCCGCCATCTGTCACGTTGGCAACTAAAATATACCTTTTGCGGGAAGTGGGTGTGTGGTTACTATCTATACACCTATGCCTACCCCTTCGGTGACTCTATTAATTATGTTTAAATCTTTTTAAGCAAATAAAAGTGAAGGAGCTAATTGACAATATTTAATTGACAATATTTAATTGATTTAAATTCAGAGTTAAGGTTCTGGTGTTTTTCTCACCACAAAATGTCGGATTACAAAGCTCGATGACAAAGCTCACTCAACAAATCGCAAAGAACTTTACCTACAGCCAACATATGCCTAGACCTAATTTGAAAGAGATTCGTACTTCAAATCTGTACTTTATACAGAGGAGACTACAACGGGATTTAAACAAATCAAACGAACCAGCTTACATAGCAGTTATACAGCTATAAAAAAGCGTGACCTAACTGATTTGAAATGTAAATTTAAGATTAATTTTATCCAGAGACTGCAAAGAAAATGATGATACTAAAATTTTTCTACGTAAAAATTTGAACGTGTATTTGCTACCACAAGACATCAGTTGAATTTATTTAGAAAAAAAATTGATCAGATCCAGGATTAATGAATACACAAATTACCAGAATTTTCTAAAAACGTATGCAACGCGCGAGATATACCTATTGTTTTGGAAGGCCTATATGCGACTGTAACCGCTTACCACGAAGCGGGCCCCATACTCCATGCTGTACTGCCTACGAAATTATCGTAATTTCCAAGGTTGCTCATCGTTTTTTTTTATTTGTCCTCGAAACCTACAGCTATAAAAAAGCGTGATAGAAAAGGCTTTCTATAAACCAATATTGTGTACAGGAAGTGACCCGGTGACCGGCACGTAACAAAGGAGTCACGTTCGGATCTGGTGCCGCCACGCATGACCTACCTTTATATCTTGTTTACGCTTTTAACCGATACCAAACATACGCTAGCTACCAAATACATGTAGCCAAGTTAAATTTCGCCTTTTGTTGCTCCAAGGAATACGAAATCTTATTTCTCTCATACAATAGGGCTTTAATATGCCTTGCTATTGCATTATTCCTTTCCATAATATTATCAAGATACCGAGTTTGTCTGCTCGTCTGAGCGCACTAGTTTCAGGAACTACTAAGTCAATTTAAAAAATCTTATTGTAATATGTAGCCCGTATATTGAGCAAGGTCTTGGGCAAGACGTTATCATCATGGTTGTATCATCATCATGATCATCATCAGCCCACACTAGTCCACTGCTGGACATAGGCCTCCCCTAATTAGCGCCATAGCGCCTTATCTTCAGCCTGCCGCATCCAGCATCTGCCAGCACTCCTTCGCAGGTCGTCATCCCATCTAGTCGGAGGGCGTCCTAACACTACGTTTGCCGAGTCGGGGTCTCCACTCAAGAACACGTTTACCCCAGCGGTTGTCGGTTCTTCGCGAGATATGGCCGGCCCACTGCCACTTCAGCTTGCTAATTTTAGGTTGTATCATTTTGATAATATATTCAAGAAAGCGGAGCGGTAATCCTAATAAAATAATAATAATATAATATGTGTGTGTATGTTTGTATGTTTGTTACTCAATCACGCCAGAACGGCTGAATGGAATTGAATTAAATTTAGCACAGAGATAGATTATTAGCTGGAGTGTGTTTTGTTCCGAAAATAAGTCTAGATAAAATTATACTGATTATTTTCTTACGTGGGTGAAGCCGTGGGGCACCACTATATTCATTAATGCCTTTTATGTGGAGTAATGAGCAGGCAAAGGTAAAACAAAAACCATTACGCGCTGGAGATGTATTATATTATAGTCATCAATCATCGTGTCTCAGCCACGACAGGCTTTAAATTTGTCAAAGCACGTCGTGCCCGTTTGAATTTTTTCACCATGAAGCTCATAGTGCATCTGTTAAGTACACACTGATTGATATAGTTAGGTGCAATAAATAACGTTTATCTCCGCACGGAAGTCCTGAGAATGTAGCTCCATTTGACCTACGTATTGCTAGCGCAGCAATTCCCAATATTATAGTAAGGCTCGACACGGCACGTATTGTTAGGTGCCATTCTCTGGGACCTTCCCCACCGGTACCTTTGACTCTGATACTGGTGGGTACCCTATATTTAATATTTTAACTATATGATTAATATATATTTAAAAATGTACTACATTAGAACTCAATGGAATAAAAGGAATAATAATAAGAAAACTTTATTTACTCACAAAGGACGGGACTACAGAGGGTATGCCTGTGTATTAATGTTTGAATATAAGTAACTATTTGTTGTTACGAGCGAATGCTGACTCTGGTATTGCTAACGCCTAGAGTACGTGTAGTTGTTTACCACCAAAATTGGCATAGACAAAGATCTCTACAATCGCGTACCACCACAAGCCCATAAGTTAATCCGAACAGATACCAGATTTTTATAAAAAGAGACACATTTAATTCGTAATTCGCAAAACAGAAACGCCGGGCGAATAATTTACGCGTTGAAAAACAAACATAAACAATGAAGATATACGGGATCGCAATAAAGTTGAAAAATAACTCACGTACGCAGGCGAAATCCCAATTACACGTAATGATGTCCACTTCCGTGTTATCTTTATTGATTTAATTTAATTTATACCATGACGCGCTTTAATATGGCAATGAAATCAATACGGCACGTCAGTTATACTAAAGTCATTAAATATATTTATTGAGCCAGAAACTTCGTGTGAGATTTCAATCTCAAATTTAGTGATTCAGCGAGTGATATTTCGCTTTTAAAGTTATGGGGATGGATATGTAAGGCGTTAAGAGGTCCTGCGCCGCGTTATTGACAACCCTATAATACTGTCACAAATGATCAATGCCACGAATGGAAGCGAATAAGGGGCTGCGCCCTAAGCAGGCGTCTTATTCAAGATTGTTCACAACCCGGTTCTTTTTGATATAGACAATGTATTTTTTATTATAAAAAATGTGTGCCTTGACACCATGACCTATGCGGTGAACATCGCGGGGAAACGTTCATAATCATTTGCAATTACCTTCGAGAGACATGAAGCTGTTTAATTTAATGCGAGATATAGGTGTTACTCCTCTAACTACCCCTTTGAAGACCCCAGTGGCAAGGCGTGAATAACTACCATGAATATGATAAATAAATAAATAAATACCTGGGACAATTCCACACAAATTGACCTAGTCCCAAATGAAGCAAAGCTTGTGTTATGGTAACTAGGCAACGATATATTTACTTATATAGATAGATATATACATAAATACATAGGATATCCAAGACTAAGGTACAAATACTCGTGTTCATCACACAAATATCTGCCCTCAGCGGCATTCGAACCCGCGACCTCTAGTTTCGCAGTCAGGAGCTCTAACCACTAGACCAGACGGCCGTCGAATGATTACTGGCCTTTAAGTAATTTCATATTATTTTTTTTATATTCATAGCTGCGGAAATGTGTAAATTTATTTAATTATTATTTCACATGGAATATGAGCAATAATTTTAACGTCATATTCAATTGATTGAATATGATTTAAGTGGCATAAAGTTCAACCATTAATTTGAATATCTTTGTTTAATATTAAGAGCCGTGGTGGCTGATTCGTTCGAGAAGTCGCCTGCAACGCAAAAGTTACAAGTTCGAGTCCCGACCGTGCCAATCAGATTTTTCTGATACTAAGTTAAGTAATTATTCATGCTCCATCGTTCGGTATGGTTTGGTACAACAAGAAGAAACTTGGACTCGGACTCACCATCGGTCACTTGGGAAAATAAATATTATACAGCAAAAAATAGGGTGCCTTTAGGGAACCCTTGTGGGAAGCCGGAACCGACAGCGTCGCATGCTAGATACATTGGGTGCCATGAGTACCGTAATGGCGCTTGACCAAAATGGACCATTATCCGTACTTAAATATTGATAAAACACGTACAAAATAAATATTCATTGACCTTATAAATAGGCAGCGTGTCTCTGCCAATATTGCGGAAGGTTCAACCGCCCATCAATTATGTCGTACGCGATCTAACCCTGTGTCCATCTGGCTACCATTTGTAAACGTCACGCCTATCGAACCAAACAAACATGACATGCATACCTGCACACGAAAACTTCCCTTATCTCAAACAAATAAAGGTCATTCCATCAGTAAGACTAAATGGCCGAATCTCCACGCAGGATCGTAATTCTACGATGGTGACAAAACAATCATTAATTAGATTAGACGTTCGCCAAATCATTGGTCGAGCGAAATCAAAATTACTGCGCATTTGTTTTGTGTCCGTGAAATAATGAAGTCTTATCATAAAGCTGTCATAGCTTGGAAATGAGTGTAAGTTCTGAACTCGGCTTCATTAGTGCCTTTGTTAAAGGGAATGTTGTTGATTCTTAGGCTAATCTGAAGTTAACTTTTTCCATTCAATATTGAAATAACAATTTGTTTTACTTTACAGAATGTAGAAAATTAAGAGTTTTGTCAACAGGTCTATGCATCTGCGAGATTTGTTCCCACTACTGAAGACCATTCTCCAAAAGTAGTTTGAGTGAAGCTAGTGAGCGCTCAGCGGCTGCAATTGAGAAAATGATTTTAACTATAGTATAGACGTCACCTCATACCAATTGTTATTTCGTACTTACTCATAATTTTATGTAAGTACGTTTTGACAGATGGCTAATCCATTTCTTTACACAGCCAAGGTGCTTTATAGGCTGTGGAAACGTAAATCACTAGATACTATCGGGCGGGTAGCGTTGACGTTACCACAGCTTATGAATCGTTGCAATATCGGGGGCGTCATTTTCAGTCTATATTACTTTATTCTTTGGGCGTCATACACCAGCGTTGCACAAACCATTGATGATATGCATCTTAAAAAAAACGTTTTAATCTCGACAATCTAATTTGACCTCGAAGTGTGGTCTGAATTTGTGACAAAAATAATTAGTGACCGTTTTTTCTTACTCATACACACAAACATATGCCATCCACATATGAACAACACGCCGAGTCCCTCGCGGCAGCTGATAGGGAGCTGAGCGCCAGCTCTCTCTAGATTTATAGAGGTAGACATCATAATCATCCTCTACATACTAATTAACATGTGGATTTGGTTACCAAACTCTCATTCACATCTCTTATTGGACGCAATAGAATAGCTACCGCACGTGAACCAGTGTGAATAGTTAATTTATCTCCGTTTTTACCTAAGAAGTAATACCTAGGCGCCTGTAGCTCGGTCCTGTGGCTACATTAATCTTGCTTCCTAACCAGGTTGCCAGAACACTCACAAATAAATCATTCATTCTCATTATTTGCTACCTTACCAGTGATACCACATCTCCTAACGTACTAATTGTATGTTAGTAGTTAGTAGGTGCGGTCCTTACTTACTAACGTAATGCTAGAGGATGCACTCTGTAACGTTTATTTATTTAGATTTCTGTTTTTGTCTTTCAAATTTCGGTTACAAGTGCTGATTTTATTTTGTTTTGACTTCGTAGCATACTAACTGGCTATAGTTTTATATTTAGTTAATAATCCTATAATGCTTATCACAAATAATATTATTCTTACAATCAAAACCATAGCAATATTTCCCGTCGTTGTATCTTCGCCATCGCACCACTGAGGGAACGTATTCCTTCCCTATTCCCTCCAGTCATAAGATACAGCTCTCCATAGATGTGTGACGGAGTAATGTCACACGGGCATTGTACGACATATTATGTACATCACTACAGAAAAACACGATGGTTTTATTCGCAAAACTCGTCTGGTAACTCAATATCTGTCAGCGAAACTAGAATTTCCCACGGCGGAGGTGGCCAAATAAAATAAAACCTCCAATGTCGTGCCAACATTTTCGGGTGGTACACAAACGCTGCGCTGCGAGAAATACTCACATTAACGCTGACTATAACTTAAAGTCCTGTATACAATAAACTTGAATTCTTTTCATCTCTTTATAACTGTTGAATTGTGGTAGACGAGTGGTTAAAATATGTAGTAACTTATCTAAACTGTTTCTTCTCGCCTTCCCTTAAAGGTCCCAAAAGACAAGGAGTAAGGTATGTAGTACACAGCCACTTTTCGTCGTAGATAATATTTAATGTGCCAACATGACGACGAGTCCGTTTCTCAAGCTCATACATATGTTTTTCAATGTCTTTTCAAACGTATTCAGGGTTTCTCTCGATGTTGTCTTTCATTGTACAGTTCGTGTTATATGTATCCTCACGCCTTCCCACAAGGGTCCCCGAAGGGGTAGGCAGGGGTGTATAGGTAATACCCACACACCCACTTTCCGCCAGAGGTATACTAGGTGCCAACGTGACAGATGGCGATTCCATCGCCGTTACTCAAGCACGACTATACATACGCCTTTTGAATTTCTTCTCAGACGTATGCAGGTTTCCTCTCGATGTTTTCCTTCACCGTAAAGCTCGTGGTGTGACTAATCACTGTACTTAAGTTTTAGAAAAACTCATTGGTACAATCGGGATTCGAACTTGCGACCTTTGCGTCGCAGGCAACTGCTCGAACCACTCGGCCACCACGGCTCTCTTATACTCACGTGTTATAAGTATATACTATATATGTATAATTTCATGTACAAATTTAGGATGTTCCTCGAAGCCCTCGGCCACCACGGTTTATTTATCCTCCTATTGTTATAAAAGATGTGATTACACTTTAATATTCAAAATTACCATATTGATTATAATTTCACTGGCTTTCCGCTTGGCACAGATGTGACCCATCCCTTTTCCATTTCGTCCCCACCCGCAGCAAACATTTGCGATCAGTATATTGTCTGTTGCGTTTGGTCAATATACATCTTCATTAAGCAATTTGCATATGCAT
This sequence comes from Drepana arcuata, assembly GCA_016069955.1. Lineage (NCBI taxonomy): Eukaryota > Metazoa > Arthropoda > Insecta > Lepidoptera > Drepanidae > Drepana > Drepana arcuata. The sequence continues at coordinate 6,497 of JACCPG010000972.1, read as the reverse complement.
ATCTTCACACAGCCCTCAGCAGTCTCCGAAGGGGTAGGTAGATAGATATATTTTACGGTGCTAACGTGACGGTTAGCGAGTTCGTTGCAGTTTCGCAAGTACAACTATGCATACCTCTTTGAATTTCTCCTTAAGCGTATGCAGGTTTCCTTTCGATGTTTTCCAACGCCGTAAATCTTGTGTAATTAATAACTTACTTTCAGAAAAACGAATTTGAACCAGTCGGGATTCAAACTTGACGTTGCAGTTGATTACTCAAACCACTCTACCACCACGGACTCATGAATATATGCCAATGTAAGTCCCTGGCTGATAGTACCTTGGTACTTGTAGATACGGCAGAATTGGTTCTGCTAACGGTAACGTTAACGTCGATTAACGTTGTTAGACATCTTGATTATAATAAGCATTTTAAAAGTACTAGACCCGTTAGTTCCGGTTATTTGCAATGCAAACATAGTGAGTGCCGATTGGAGGTCCACGCTTCTGACTGTAAAGATCAAAGTCGCGGCTTCGATTCCCACTGAGGCGTATGTAAGGACAAAGTCACGTGCGTTCGCCTGTACTGTCCCTGAAACTGGTGTGAACACAGCCGTTTTATACTTAGTTATCAGTCTCCTCCCGGTTCGGTTTACGTGTCGATATAGTTATCTTTCAATTCTTTAGAAAAGCTATTTCTAAAATCGCAAAATATTACTTTCTAAGATACATTTTCGAGTATAGGAAAATACAAAATATGATTGTCCCCAGGCACTAGTGGTATTACTGTCATGTCAGGAAAGTCACTTAGATTTGACATATCCATATATCAAATTACGCCGTGGTGGCCAAGTGGTTTGAGCAGTTGCCTGCGACACAAAGATCGCAAGTTCGAATCCCGACTGTACCAATGAGTTTTTCTGAACTTAAGTACAGTGATAAGTCACACCACCAACTTTACGGTGAAGGAAAACATCGAGAGGAAACTATACGACAAATTAATTTTATCACGTTGGCACCTAATTTATATACTATCTTTACAACTCTGGCTATCTCTTCGGGGACCCTTGTGGGAAGGAGTGAGGATAAACTAAGTCAAAATATATCAAATTACCCGCTGTTCTTTAACCCAGCAACGCCTGATGGTAGGCGGTTACCTCAGCCTTTGAACGCTTGTACCACCAGGTGTATGATGCGCTACAGATCCTAACCGTATCAACTGTACTTATGACGTTACCAAAGCAATTTATTCCTTAAATAAATTGTAGTAGATTTCGTCAATCCTAATTACGAACTATTTCAATGAAATATTTTCATCTCAATATTTTTAGGCGATAAAATAATAATAATAATAATATATCCTCACGTCTTCCCACAAGGGTCCCCGAAGGGGTAGGCAGAGGTGTATAGGTAATATCCACACACCCACTTTCCGCCAGAGGTATATTAGGTGCCATTATTTTCATTAAACTGTATAAGTATTTTTTATTACGTGAAAGTAGATAGTTACGTTAGACGTGTACGTTGGTGGTCGTTGACGTGTTTTCTAATTAATGATTTCACATGTTCTCGCCAGGATTCCCAGGGGAAGAAACAAGTGTATTTCACCGAAAATACATACGAGTCATCGTGGCAGGTGTGTCTGACGTAGCTTCTTAAACATATTTTAGTCGTAAGATATACTCTATGTACTTAATCCACAGCGTATTTGTTATATCTAAAGAATGAACCCACAGCCCCATCGACAAGACACGGGAATTAATCTTGCAAGCATCCGTAGGTGGTGGTAACCGCTTATCCGAGCCGTGCCGCTTGCTCGCCTGTAATTATATTCAAAGTATATATTAGCAACTTCAATATCAAATACAGGAAAGTTTACTACGACTATACATACGCCTTTGAATTGCTTCTCAGACGTATGCAGGTTTCCTCTCGATGTTTTCCTTCACCGTAAAGCTCGTGGTGTGACCAATCACTGTACTTAAGTTCAGAAAAACTCATTGGTACAGTCGGGATTCGAACTTGCGATCGCAGTCGCAGGCAACTACGCGAACCACTTTTTAATTACTAGTACAAACTACGTCAACGTCTAATTATCATTGTGAGAAATAGGCAATTCGTGATCCATACGCAGTTAATTGTAACTTAGTTGAGATTGGCATTCATTCACATCACACAGTACTTTGGAGATTTGAAGTCAAGTCCCGCCTTGGGGTAAAATTTCTCTTTGTCCATAAAAAAATACTTAATGAAAGTCGTAATTTTAAGGCATAGATTAAAAGCCACACTGCTCTATACCTATGTAAGGTGCATGTTTTATAACTCTCCGGCGTGTTGTTAAATACTTGTTCGTGGTTACAGGATTAATGTCCGAAACAAATGGTCTCTAAAAGTGCGTGGCTTATTAACCAACGGTATGCCGAAATTAATTACCTTTACGTTACATAATATACGCATGTCATCGCCTGACAAAATGGGCTCGTTCACACCGTACAACTTGTTCCCATTTCAATTACCGTGATACGACAAATTTCAACCCAGCACCGCCCCATACGGTGTGATGTATGACGCTTATCCGAGACTAATTAGTTTCACGGGTGGCTTATGCAAACCTTATGTTGATAATACGAAATTTACAGCCGGATGAGTAAGTTGTTATTGAATTATATTATCTCGTAGGGTCTGCTTTTTATCTCGCTCGCAGGATTTTTCAGAAACTAGTTTGCCTTTTTTATTTTATCCCAAAAAGCCACAATACAGAAAATTTACGTTAACTGGCGTCGAGGCCCTGGCGCACACATTGAAAGATATGATAATGGTATCAAATCAATTAACATCTACGATATTTAAGGACTCAATATAAACAGATCGTGAGCCTTTTCGTCCTCTGAGCATATTTTCTCATACTGGTGTAAATTTATTTTTAATCGTATGCAGATTTCTCCACGATATTTTCCTTCTCTATAAAGCTCGTGGTAACGACTTACAATCGGCCACCACACCTTAAAGCTGTTACTTAGTACTGAACGTAAAGTGAAAACCAGCGTGATATGTGTTCAAAGCCAGCGTTTCATGGAAATGTTTGAGTCAAGCTGCCGGTTGGTCGATTTCCATTTCATAGCGGATGGAGTCCTACGATCTTCCAACCTGTAAACTAAACGCTACATGACTTTTCTCCTTGATATTTTGTACGATAATATCACAATAGTATGGAAGATGTATAGAGTAATATTTATTAAAAACAGCCTTTGATTTCTTTACCATTTGTATTCAAATTAAAATTTTCATCCACAACGTTTTTTAATAAGCCCCTGACAAAGGGAATTATATTCCAAAACGAAAGATTGTATATTTGTGTTTTCAATGGTTTTAGATTAATCCATCCGCTGCGATTGAAAAAATAATCCACGTAAGCCTCATGTTTCCATTTGGCTGTTATTGGCAACTGTATTCCGAAAAGGGACAATCACAATTTTGTAGAGATTAACAGCAAGTGCACAGTGATCCGACGATGCCGCCACTCCGCGTTCAATCTGTGTGAATCGAGCCAAACATTCGACAAGGCAGAGCGACCAACATCCAATCAATTACGTTTTACTGGCTGCAATAAAACGACGATCATCATCTAATGATACTTTTTATAGTCGAATGTTTTTTACAAACTAGCTGTGCCCTGCGGTTCCATCCGCGTTTGATTACATAAGAAGATTTTATAGCAAATAATGTATCATCTTGAGTAGGAAACATCCTTACGAAATTTCGCGATTGTATATAATATTATTCGGATGAACTAATTTTTTTAACTAGAACGAGGAAAAAAGACGTAAGAAAAGTAGTTCCATCAAAATATATACTTGTTGCATAATTATGTATGGAAAACTGTACCTTATTTATTTGGTCAGGCAACAAGCCCCATAAAAATACAATAATACTATGCAAAATAAAATATAAAATACAATAACAAAAAATTACAATATTCTTTTCTTAACACTAATTCATAAGTAGTGATTGCGAGTAGTGAATGACCTTAAATATGCGACCGAAATATTAACCTGTCTTAACATATAAAACATATTCATGTCATAATAGTTTTTCATTCGTTTGTTGCCATTGAACAAAAAGGTACTTAAATAATAATAAAATATAACCTGGAACAGAATAAGTAAACATCAAACAATTTTAATAACTTTCTTTTGATGCATGAATAATACCTTGGAAACAAATAAAGCTCTCATAATATTCAAATTCACCACAAGCTTCGTGGTCTGAAGTTAAAGATTGCTGGTCATTGGTCTTTATGCTATCCCGGTCGATGCCTCTATCGGCTACGGTTGATACGGCTCTCAGACGCTACTCACTACGGATGGATTTGCACTTTAAAATATTAAAGCCTAAGCGAAATTGCTACTTAGCTCTAGTACCATAAATGTCACTCGGAATGTTTATTAAAAATGATTTTGATATCAAATATATTCTATGAGACAATAAATATATGTATACATATACATATTACCTAAACATTCTTTTTCTGAACTTAAGTACAGTGATTAGTCACACCACGAGCTTTACGGTGAAGGAAATAGCAATTCAAATGCGTATGTCGTATAGTCGTGCTTGAGTAACGGCGATGGATTCCCCATCTGTCACGTTGGCACCTAAAATATATCTCTGACGGAAAGTGGGTGTATGGGTACTATCTATACACCTCTGCCAACCCCTTCGGGGACCCTTTTGGGAAGGCGTGAGGATATATCTCTAAGATTTCCTGCGATAAATAGTTAACTCTACAAACGTCAATATTAAGTTGCGTTTGAAATTATAAGTTGGCATGACTGAAAAAATTCAATGGCGGTAACAAATATTGACTTTAAAGCTGTGCTTATTACACTGAGCTTCTAAGACAGATGATTAAAATCTAATAAATTCACTGCGACAAGTGGTCTGTCCTCATAATTACAAAGTGTCACTTGTAGACTCGTAAGGAGACCGAACCTAGCTTAGCGTACAATAATTGTACGACCCGCCAAGTTCAACACATAACACTATTTCTACATCGTCTTGTTTACTTTAAGATGGAAACTTTAACAGAACCTTTACGCATGAACGAACTTGTTTCAAATTTGCAATATTGCTCAAATGGACTTAAATAGTGACCCTTCTCATGAAATATTAATCAGTATTGTAATAGACCATTGGGCAGCGGACCCTCGGAGATTACCTTTAACCATGTAGAGACGACATCTGTAGCGAGGGGATATTTGTGTTCTGTGTGAGTGGGTTATCTTGGGTTTACTTGGCAAGGATAGCATGGCTTTTTAACGATTCCTTATAAGCATTTATGCATTACTTCTTATAATTTGTTAGTAACAAATAATTCGTATTTATGAAATAATATGTATCTATACAAATAAATAAAATTGGAGTCTGTTTTTAATATTAAAATAACTGCTTTTTATTAAATGCATATAGATTTGTACAATATTTATTTTTTACAATTTTTATCTGTCTGTCTGCTTGTTCCGGGTAATCTCTGAAACGGCTGGACCGATTTTAACGGGACTTTCACTGGCAGATAGCTGATGTTAAAATGAACAACTTAGACTACTTTTATTTTGGAAACTGAACAATTTCTTTTTTGTTAAATTCCACGCGGACGAAGTCGCGGGCACAGCTAGTTTAACATATAATTTGTATTTAACATAGTATAATTTGTATTTTAACATAATATAATTTGTATTTTAACATAATATAAATTGTATTTTAACATAATATAATTTGTATTTAACATATAAATAGTATTTATCAAATGATTCGAACTTATACAAACAAATGTAGATAAACGTTTTCAGACAACCTGTATAGGTTTTAGAAGAAACTCAATGATGCATATCAATATCCGCGTGAGAAATGGCGAAAGCGGTGACTCTGTTTGTCACGTTAACTCATAAATACCGACATATATCCAGTGAAAAGTATTACACCTCTACCAACCCTTTTGGAGAATCTTGTCCAAAGGCGTGGAAACAGACGTGTGATAGACATTAAGATGAAATTCCAAAATGAATACCTAAATGTATACCTAATGATTTGAAAAGAGTAACCGTGGAGTTTCTTGCCGGATCTTCTCCATGGAAACGACCAACCCGAACCGTGCACCTTTTTCGACGTTTTATAAGTGCCCATCTAGGCCTACGTGAAATAAAAATATTTTGATGGATTGATGAATAAACAACTTAGCCTGTTTTTATCTCACATAATTAGTAGGCATGGTTTAGGCATGGCAGTAGTTATCACTATTGTAGCAGTAGTTACCACAGGTAATTATTGCTTTGTATAATATAATGTTACTTATTACTCACATAGGCTACTGATTATATGTATGTGTGTACGCATTTTACAGAAGAATTGAGCGCTGTTCAATTTTGTACCGTCCAATGTAGATGAAAATTAACACGAACCATGTCGCGGCTATCGGAAATATTTTTACTTTTCTATTTTAAAACATTCCCGCTGATGAA
>JACCPG010000971.1:0-69208 GCA_016069955.1 Drepana arcuata | reverse complement strand
CGACAATCGGAAAAGGCAGTGAATCTATTGGTAAAAGTAACACTAAAGGCCTATAGGATAGCCGCGGGCCTTGGGGTGCCTGTGTCTCGGGTATTTTGGACTGAAAGATTTAGAGGCAATAACGTACGTTAGCGCACAGCAATTTGATCTCATTGTGAGTTCGATCGCATTAAGCTTCGCGCGAAGATTGCTTGTACAGGCCTGGTAAGGAAATAATGTAAGTACGTTATTTATAACTCCAAGCCGAGAGTGGCCGTATATATATGCTGATTTAAAAAAAACTTCAAATTATTGTAAAGGAAACAAGTTTTGCACTAAAACGTAAGTTATAAGAAAAATTGCTATAACAACTTTACCAGGAGCTGTAGTTATTAATGAAAGCTGAGGTTATTAGAGCATTATTTTCAGTATGCGTGAAGTACGCGTTCAACTAATTAAATAAATAAAAATATTTATGATTTATTTAGTATAAATAGTTACGCGAATTTCTTCACTAATGTGTTAAAGAATATTTAAAATGCGCCTTTAAATACAAATATATATATATATATATCTACATAATTGAAGTATTTAAAGGCGCATTTGAAAATATTCTTTAACATATTAGTGAAGATATTCGCGGAAATATTTAATAAAGAAACCGCAGTCGCTCAACAAAAGAAGTCCTCCACTTTTCATTTCACTTACAGGAACGGCGGAGATTTGGACGATAAAATTCAAATACAGCCCATTCTTTCTTTTAAAGTCGGAAGATCACAAAGGACGTGAATGTACTGTTTTTGACAAAAATAAGTTAATTATGAATGTAATAAGAGTGACAATGTGTTAAATTTTAATACGAAATATGATGCATTTTATTGTTTGCGCCTTTTATTATTAGTAACTCTTGAAATTGTATAGCACGGATATCACATATTGAACATAAAGTTGCAAAAAGTGCATTGATTAATTAAGATCATATCGCGTGCTCCATTTAATTACATTTGAATTTTGCGGCATATTTAATCTGTGTACGCGCCAGTTTGACTTCTTATAATTGTTTATGGTATCAATTACAAAATTTTAAACACATCAAATATACAGCCTATCATATAGTAAAACACACTCTATAATTGACACTGTGTTACGTTTATATATATTCCCACAAAGGATATAAAAGCGACCCATGGCGACAGAGAGTAAAGCACGCTGGAATGGAATTATCTACACGAATGTTATGAATGCAGGATGAAGTTAGCATGAAGTGAGTTCAATTTACCCGACCGAAGGCTTCATACATAAAGCATGAGAGCCATACGAACGACGCTCTTAAATTTAATAAACTTGGTGCTAGAACAAACCTTGTAATTAAGGGAATTAGAATTGGTCCGGTTATTTCTAAGGTAAATTGTATCTCTCTCTCGGTTTTACGTACCTTAGCTTGGCTAAGCATGTTTACATATTTCAAAGAAGTCAAGATAATACATTTTATATTGTTTTTTATATCCTCAGGCCTTCCCATAAGGGTCCTCGAAACCGAAGGGGTAGGCAGAGGTGTATAGGTAGTATAATAGTAGTTAGAGGACACGTGAGGAAATAATACTACCCCACGTGCCCCCTGAATAAATCGCCCGATTACCTACTTAAGTCTACTGAAACGTTACAAAAATATCAAATTTGCGAAAAAAAGACATTTAATCCAACCCTCTTCAATCTGACGTCTTACCAAACTAAAGTCAGTCGGTCATTCTTTTCTTAAGGCCTCTGAGAGGGTGAAAATGAAATTAAATTCTGAATGAAAGGATCTCACGGTGAGATAAAGGGGATCTTCTATGAATTGTACCCCTTGAAGACATCCAGGGGCTCCCGTAGGACAATAGTGTAATCGTCCAATTAAGTGTTTGTATGAGCTTAAAGCGACGCCGACTGACTTTGAAAATGAATGGGAGAGAAGTTATGTTTCAGGGAGATGCACGAGGCACTCAGAAATATTTATGATACAGCTTGGAAAATACCTTCATATTTGTAGTTGAAATATTATAATATATCCTCACGCTTTCCCACAAGGGTCCGCGAAGGGGTAGGCAGAGGTGTATAGGTAATACCCACACACCCACTTTCCGCCAGAGGTATATTAGGTGCCAACGTGACAGATGGCGAGTCCACCGCCGTTACTCCAACACGACTATACATACGCCTTTGAATTTCTTCTCAGACATATGCAGGTCTCCTCTCGATGTTTTCATTCACCGTAAAGCTCGTGGTGTGACTAATCACTGTACTTAAGTTCAGAAAAAACTTATTGGTACAGTCGGGATTCGAACTTGCGACCTTTGCGTCGCAGGCAATTGCTCAAACCACTCGGCCACTACGGCTGATTGAAATATTAAGACATTTCAAAAGGATTTCTAAATTAAATTCATTGTAAGGGCTAACAAAGTATTATTATATTCGTAGGCAAATTTTCGGTTATTTTTAAACAAAATCTTGTAAACGGAAATATAAATTTGTTTGTACTTTAAATACGGAAACATGTTACAAATAATAAAGCATCACCAATAAGGCCAATTACCATGTACAAATGACGATTTAAAATTTTATCACCATTTCTTAAAATCTATTCATTAATATTCATATCGTGGTCGTTATGTCACACCAAAATCGTAAATCCCCCTTCGGCCGTGTTTCGGACGCCCCGCTCATAATTTTCGATTTCACACACAATTGAACAGAATAACCAGCTTTCAGTGATTTTGAACGACTACTAACAAAGAGATTTCTATCGTTTATGTACCAGTCACGATAACCTTCATCCTTTTTACGATTTTGACAGTACTGCCGAGGCGGCGCATTTCGTATATGTTATCGGCTGATAAAATATCGTTGCAAAATCGATGCAAAGCTATAAAGCAGTTTTATTATCCGCATGTGTATATGAGCTAAATTTCGGACACTTATTGTCTTAGTAACCTAATTTGAATTTGTGTCTTTGTTTTGTATGCGGGACGGTCAGTGTTCCTAAATGAACGAAAATAAAGTCTATAAGACATGTCTAGCTATACATAAATATAGATAAGCTAGCTAGCTAAGATAAAGTGCCATACTCATTTGGTTTAAAGAAATGTACGGTTCATGGTCCATTTAAATCGTACGAGTAATCACAATCTGAGTGCAGGTAATAATATATTTGAATTGAAATGAATGAAATATATATGAATTAGTAAAACACACATTGAAATTTAATCATAAGTCTGTGATCTAGATTCGAATTACTCACAAACATAGCTAGTAACATTCATAGCCCTACTTTCTATTACTTAATACACGTATGCTTATTCATATAAAGAAAACGTTAAACTAAAAAACGTCAAAGCAAAACTGATATATATTTTAGGATTTTTAATAACTAATCTTTTATTAAACTTAAAAATTAACAGCAAATTAAACGAAAACAAATTAAAACAAAAGATTAAAAGCAATTTGTTATGCAACCCTAAATACCGTCGTAACAATTATACAATTCAGCTGGTTAAATATATTACAACCCAGACTTCAGACGGACTCTGCCTTCTGTTACTGTTTTAGAAAACAACTTAAAGATTTATGCAACGTGTTACTAAAACTCAGCACACAAACGCGCGGTACCGCTCTACGACCATTCATATTAACAGCTAAAAAATTTTGACAATTGCAAATACTTTGCGTTTGATTGTATACATATAAGTATTTATAATACATGTATGTAAAAATGTGTACGTAAAATTCCTGTTCTCACATTGTGTGTTCGTCTTCAATTCAATTTAGTCTCTCTAATTTACTAATAGTTATTTATATTGACACACTCAGCTTTAATGGCATTTTAATTTTAATATTTTACCAGGATATATGTATATATATCCTCATTTTCATCTGATATCTAATTGAAATAAAATCGCTTGCGATTAATACCAGCGAATTTGTATGACTACCGTTAATCGTCGTTGAATAATCTATACATTTGCCATATCCCCGTAAATAAACTTTATATTATTTGAAAAAACATTATATATATAGTATGTCTTCACGCTGTCCCCACAAGGGTCTCCGAAGGGGTAGGCAGAGGAGTGTAGGTATTGACCGCGGAGGATATATTCTTTATATATTTATGGAGATATATATTTTTTATACCACATGAGTAACAAACAAGCATGATATATTGTAGACGCCAACGATGTAGGTATATTTTTTTGTAATTTGATATTGTGAAACGGGTTTTCAGTACGTCTTACGCCGTGCCGTTGTGTAACAACTGTGAGATTGATACAAATTATTTTGCTTAAAGCATTGGATTCAAATTGAATACTGAATAGATCCTTAGTCAGTATTAGCATCCCCTTATTTTGTCCATTTAGTTAAACCGTTCCTTCTGAGATTTAAATGGTTAATCCTTTACGTTGGCTGGGGCTAAATTGTTTCGTTTTACATTGCAATTGGGTTTTTCAGAAGCTGAAAGCATCTGCTGACTATAATATTGTTCAGTGGACAGTAATACCTTTTTTCAAGATATTTTTGTATCATAGGTTATGTAATAATAATAATAATATAAATAATATATCCTCACGCCTTCCCACAAGGGTCCCCGAAGGGGTAGGCAGAGGTGTATAGGTTATACCCACACACCCACTTTCCGCCAGAGGTATATTAGGTGCCAACGTGACAGATGGCGAGTCCATCGCCGTTGCTCAAGCACGACTATACATGCGCCTTTTGAATTTCTTCGCAGACGTATGCAGGTTTCCTCTCGATGTTTTCCTTCACCGTAAAGCTCGTGGTGTGACTAATCACTGTACTTAAGTTCAGAAAAACTCATTACTACAGTCGGGATTCGAACTTGCGACCTTTGCATCGCAGGCCACCACGGCTGTTAGATTATGTATGCATTTTAATCACATTATGTTTGACAATTTATTGTGTTCGCTTACATTTCATTTTTAATTAAGTTGATTGGTTATTTAAAGAAACATAAATAACTCGGCAGTTTTCGTAGAATTCTCAAAACAATATCTAAAAGTTTGAGGCGGCCAGTGTGCTTTACAGGAGTTTGAAAACAACGGGCAGCTAATAACTTGTAAGCAACAAACCCGGAATTATCCAAAGCATCATTGTTTTCCAATGCTCCCTTGCTCGGATACACATAAATCTTGATAATATGCAAATTTTATTTCATTACAGCGGTTGGACTATAAGCAATATTGCCAGGTTGAGTTACTGCCGGCCCACCCTTGGATTAACTAATGGCTGTTTATCTTGTTAAGATCCCCCGGTTACAAGATGTGTTAGAATTATTAATTTCATGGTTTTAAGATAAATTCATCCATTAATTATGTTTGGAAGTCGTGTGTTGATCTCTCTCATTGATGATTGGCTTGATGTTGAGTACGAATGAAAATCCATTTTTTCTTTCAGAAATTTCAAAATCTCTTATATGTAAATAGACTTAGGAATAATGTGATTTCTGTGTTCTATGAAAGCAATTACGTCATTTAAGTTATGAATACAAAATCACTGCCCCCGAATGCTCCCCTGTAACGTGCTCAGCAGTCGTAAAATGTATGCGGCTCGTTAAAGTGCCAATCAGAGCACTTGACGCGAAATCGTAAAACAACAGTCCCACAATACCTACGTGCTAACTTAACAATAGGTCGATTCGAGCGTATTCATTTCGCTTATTTGCGTTATTGAATCGAATTGATTATTCTACCCCGATACTGATAATTGAATGGCCGAAATATTCGGACGCGCAGGTTGTAAATCTGGGATTCGATGACATTTTGTGGATTTATTGACTCTATTGAAACGATATGTAATGTTTTAATAAATCGCAAGTGAATATCAATTGCAGTGAGTATTCTTATTTGGTGTTTTATTGCATTTCAGTATTATACATATTGAAGCTAAGAACTATTATCATTACGAGTGCTCCACAAGGTATGAAGCTACATAGTAGGGCCATGTCAAACTATCAGTAAAAACCGCTTTCACTTATTGTCTACATACACGATTGCCGGTTTCAAGTATTTACTCAGTTCTTTTGTCTGAAGTAAACATGTGATGAAAACAACAAAATCGAAGTATGTCAGGAATTGATGTTATGAATTGAAATATATCGTGAAATTTAAAAATATTTTTTTTTTGTGTTTGTCAATAGTTAATATTACTCCGCGAAAATACAAAATACAAAGCTACCATTGTTCAGCATAATGATAATGACATGGAAGAACAATTTCTCTTCAGGAATATGTACAGTTTTGTATAGGAATACCTTTACCGTGTGAACAAGGCTCTTGTTGAAATGAACGAGTGTTTATGTTTGCATACAGTGATTAAAATGAAGTGTCAAAAACAAAATGGCAACATGACGTTGGGGGGAAGCGCGTCGTTTTGTATAAAGCGGGAGCTTTGACGGGTGTCGATAGTAGTTGAACGTTCAAGATTTTAATATTCTTTGTTTCTTTGACGCTTTTTTTTGAGGATGAGTTAGCAAGACGTGATTTTAATGCAACTGTATGTAAGTTAATACAGTTATAGTTATATACATGTTATGTTCGGGGAAATAATCACTTAAAATTACTTCTATATAACTATAATTATGAACCAATAATTTTCTATTAATATTGAGTTATTATAAAAGTAGAAGCGATCCGTATGATCACATTGTATTTAATTTTTTATTTATAATTTTGATTTAGTGAAGATTAATAATTAATTCAACGACTACATTTTGTATTTAGGTCAGTTTGAGTGTACTGTTAAAAAGGCTGTGACCGATCTCTTTGAATTAAAATAAAAGGTTCATATAAAGATAGTAAAAATCCTTAAAGTAAGGCTACTTAAGATAATCATTTTGTTCTTCAACTTAATCTGGATACTGCATTTACTTCAGAAAAGTATGTTATAGAAGTTTCTAAAAGGTAAATTTACACTTATCTCTAAGGAGCAGTGTTTTTTAAAAAGGCAGGGCTTACGTTATCGCATGGGGTGTCTAAAGCCTGAGAGATTACTCACTGAGTGATTGCTGTTCCCAAACTGTGGCCACAGCGAAAAGTGAATGTTAATACATTGGCCCAACATAGGCCAACATGCTGACGCAGGATAAAATGCAAACTATCAGCTGTTATATGCGTTGGCATTGTTGGCTCTTGTTGGCCCAACGTCTCGAGGTAAAGTTATCGCTCCCTGTGATTTACCTATCCCGACATCCAACAACATTAATCGTAGTAGACTTTAATATGAACACTGTAAGGTTCAGTTTCAGTTGTCATTAGGGGTTTTTACATCAAATTGGTGAATTGCCATCTCGACGTGAGGCTTGCATACTGTGATGGGGAAAGTTTTCTTATTATTTTTTATTTATTATATCCCCCGCTGTTCACTCACAAGTTTTTCTACTTTAATGGTTGGGTGGAGACGTTTATGCAGAAAGTCGCGTTTGTATGATGATCTATCCAAAGTTTGTGCTAGTTTTCTAATAACGTATATTACCTCTCGAATATTAACGTTTGGCCAGCCTTTGGCCATTGTTACAGGTCTATTAGAAGCCTTTCAAAGACTGGTTGGCTTAACCCTGCTAACATACCTTCTGGTAGGGTGGCGATTGTTTCGGGTAAATATCAGATATACATCCCAACAACGTTTGAGATGAAGCCAAGAGATGGTGATTGCATACAATAACAAATTTGTTTCATCAACATACTTTATTTTGCTCATCTCATATTCAAACTTTTCTGATAGAAAAGTTTTCTGTGCCGAAAGAGGAACATCCTCTTTTCGCCTATAGATATGTTTAGCTGCCTACGTGACAGATTGCGAGTCAAGATCGCCGTTTCTCAAACATGGCTTTACATACATCTATAAATATGCTATGAATAGACCTGTGCTCTATAGGAACAACAATAACTTAAATGATGCATATGAAAACTAAAATATGCATAAATGCCATAATTGTTATGAGCTTCATTCAAGGAATGTGTTACGCAGTTTAATTTCTGTATGAAATTATAATTGCGAAATTTCCACTAATGTTCAGAACAACGCCGACGGAAGTATAAAGCCGCGTGAACGACACCTGATAGCGCGTCGACGACCACTTCCGGTGGCGCTCTTCCGTTTCCTGTGCGCATCGATTTGTTAGTCCACCATTGTTTGTGTAATTTGTGATTTAAGTTTTTCATTTTATTCGAAAACATTGATGACAAACTTCGATTTACAATTTCAAACCTACCTTATAAGTTTCTTGTATAAACATTATATTCTGTAAGCCGTTGTCTAATGTAAACTTATATACATATAAACTCACGCCTTCCCACAAGAATCCCCGTGGAGGTAGGCAGAAGTATATAGGTAGTACCCACACACTCACTTTACACCAAAGATATGAATATTTTGCTAACGTGACAGATGTATCGCCTTTATTCAAGCACAACTATACATACGCCTTTGAATTTCTTCTGAAAAATACGCAAATTCCCTCTTGACGTTTTCTTCACCGTAAAGCTGGTAGTGTGACTAATGTTTTTAAATTCAGTAAAACTCTTTGTGTTGCAGGCAACTCGAAACACCGTGGCCACCACAGTACTTTTAATATAATATTTTCGGGTTGCTTTAAAGTACATATATAGCTTCATGTGCGGTACCTTACCGGGCACAGAGAATAGAGCGCCGACTTTTTATAAGTAAAGAGATAAAGGTACTCTTAGTAACATAATTCAGATTTTAATTCGCCTAAACTCAGCTTAGTCCACCTGACAAATTGTATTTCGGCTCAGAGTTGATTATGAAAGAGGATAACGTCCTTTCTGCGCAATCTGCCGAAAGAAATGAGACATTTTGTGCGATTGTTAAAAGCTGACCGGTCAGCGACTATAAATATAAAATATGTTTGCCTGAAATGAGAATATAATCCGGATTTAGAAAATGGCGATTTTCAGATACAGAGGTTGTGGTGTAACTTACAGCGGAGTTATGATAATGTTATATCTAGGAATATAAAGGAAGCGTTCTTTTTTATAATTTACTTTTTCCATAGTTCTAGATGTATTGCCCGACTAGTTTAGTTATTAGAGCTCCTGGCTGCGAGGTATGAGATTGTAGATTCAAATCCCTGTGGGGACGGATATTTGTACATTGTACGCGAGTATGTATTTCTTACTTTCGGAATACTTTCTGTTTGAAATTGTAAGATATTGACAAAGTTGAGATTACTTGACCAGAAGATCTTCGTTGATTTTATAGTTAATGAATTACTTATTACAACAATGCCACGTTTTATTTTGTGACATTTTATGTCAAGTACAAGCTAACTATACATTTCCTTAGAATATACATGAGCATAACCACTAACAAGATATAACGTGTTACTCGATTATTCTTACAACATCATTGCGATCCTAAAAAACGCAAAAAGATAATGTTACTCGGTTATTCTTACAACGTTCTTATTATCATTGCATGAGCAAATGCGAGTAAATTTAGCTTTTTATATTGACTAACCGTCCACCAGGGAAGATTCTAGAACACTGAGACCACAAAGCAATAACAATGCTTATAAAAATGCGCATATCATATGACAAAAAGGACACTTATGGGCAAATCTCGCTCTTTGTTGCTGGGTATAGCTTATCCTTTGTGGCTCGAATAATAAAGAAATGCTACGTAAATGCAAGGGGATTACTGTAGTATTTGAGCTCATAAGGATTTTGCCGCTTAAAGCTATTGTTTCTGTGTCTCGTACTGACGATCATATATTTACTTATCAATTTATGAATCTTCGTCTCATATTAACTTGGACATATTTAGGTGCGACAAATAGCGAGCCTGCCATCGTTTATGAAGCACTACTACTCTACATATTAATTTGAATTTCTTCTGCGACGCATGCAGGTTTTCTCTATATATTTTCCTTCACTGTAGACCTTGTTCAGAAAAAAAAGGTTCAGTTAAACTTCGTACTTATAAGTTTAATAATAAATTTTAATGTCGCGTATCTCCACCCTACAACGTTCGCTGATTAGGTAGGACGATGTATAATTACACCCACTTTTCCCTGGAGACAATTATAAAATTCAGGAATTGAAAAAAACTTTCTTATCACGTGCCTGCATTATAAAATTAACCAAAATGAAAAAAACCTCTGTATATATATCTGGATTGGTCTTGGATTCTTGGACCAAATCATAAATAAATAAAGTTAAATATTTGTATATTAAATTTTGATGGTAATATATCCACACTTTACATAGCGCAAAGTACCGTAAAAACATTTAGGGCCAGGATTTTTTCCCGAAGCACGTACCTAAGTAATTACCAGCAGATGACGCGGTCGTTAGTGATGCCCAGGGAATATTATAATCACTCATTGGTCATTAATTATGGCAGGTGGAGCATATAGACGCGTAGATTTTAAGTAGAAAAGTACACCTGCGATTCGTGATAGATTTCTTTAATAGCTTTCTGCTCCTTCTATCTATACTTTAATGTATAAAAATTATCTGGAACTCAATTGCAGTGCTTGTATTTAGGAATTAAAATTTATAATTGTCGGCTATATTTTATTATAGGGTACAAATTTCCTGTAGTAAAATGTAATCTATTTACTTATTAAGAATTCTAGCAGTTCATCGGTGAAAGCTGCATTCAATTTAATCTAGTAGTCATAACGTTCTTTTGTTCCTCTGTAAAATTTAATTTTTTCGTTTACCGGACCGCGGAAAGTGTGTGTGTGGCCACCTCTCAACCAATACACCTCTGCCTACCCCATCGGGGATCGTTGTGGGAAGGCGTGAGGATACAAAAAACGGTAAAAAAATGCGTCTATCGACCATCCTTTGTAGACAAAGGCCCCAGAATGTCGAAATTCCAGCCCGTGGGTAGCCGCACTAGCTCAAATATTTTGACAAAGTTTAAGGTAATACGGGTCTATTGCAGGGGTCTTTTGTATTAAGTGTATTATTATGTAACATGTTTGGGAATGTATCCGAAACTATTTCAGTAAGCCTTTGAAGGCTGTTAAAAAATTCAGTCCAACGGGACAGTTCGCTATTCTATTTTTAAAGTTCGTTGTTACGATATCCTGTCAACGAGTCTAATTCAGTGACGGCCTCCTTTTGATAGCTACTATGATAGTAATCGGTAAAAAAGGTCTTCCGCTAGGTAATAAGACCTGTGTGTGTATCAGAAACCAGACAGTGAGGGGTATTACCGTTTATAGTAGGTTTAATGAGTCAGCGTATTTTCGGATCATTACTAAACTTACTAATAGAATACAATAGTAGCAAATAGTTTCAAAATGGATACAAATACGACGATGACAAGAGGTTTTCTAAAATGTTGTATCAATAGGGTTCCCAAATACTTATGAACATCTTGAACGAGGGGATAACGAAATACGTCTTTTCAGCATACGTGTGAATAGTGTATAGTTCTGGCTGGACTTGCCAGTCATGATGATTGCTATGGGCTCAAACCTCTTCCTCTATCTCGCTCTTGCGTCAACTTTCTCATAGCAAAGAAAAGGATAGTTTATGTCGCCTCAAATAATGGCATTCGGAACAAAGATAATTAATCGGCCAAATTCAATTATGACGTGATTGGACACCCTAAATATTAGATGAATGGGCGACGTAGTGGAAAGATAAAGGGATTTGCGCTGAAGCTTTAGTCTACTTAATCCGATAGATTTATAACCCAGCCTCGTACATATTGAGGGGTGTGAGTAAGTTGCCGCCTCCATAAAGTATATTTTGCCTTTTTCCTAGAGAGGCGTGGTGGTTGGGTGGATTAACGTGGTTAATGAAATAATGCGCAATGTCAAGATCAGGTTCAGATTTAAAATTAAGCGTAGGCAAATGGAAACTAGGTGGTCTTTAAAAACTCAAAGACATATTATTTATGTCAAGAGATGCTATGACATGACATGAGTATGGTGGCCTACTGCAATAAAAGGAACTCCGTATGGACCATCAACCCGAAAGTCAGACGATGTCGTGATATTGGAAGGCAATGGATGTGTTGGGCCCAGGAATAGGAAGCAGAATATGTTCGAGAGTCCTATAACCTGCAGTGCGTGGATAAATTGATTTCGTTGATTGAAAGTACTAGGTAAGTACTGATGGCATACTGTACGAGTAAGCAGCTTTTAAAAGTCCTAAATAAAGTTTCGTAAGTATTTTGGTGCCCCCTGCAAACGCGTAAAAAACCAATCAATTCGAAAAACGAAAGTAAGGTTATTTAAATACTTGCTTCAAAATTATTTCACAGTGGGCAGTAGAAAGGTTCCCTTTAAGACCTTATAATGTCTCCCCCGTTTCTTTTCAATAAACTTGCACTAAAAGCTTTTCAGAATATTCATGAAGTTGTCTGTTCTTTCGCAGGTAGGGTGTATTGAATTGCCTCGGTGCGGTGAGTAATTATTCCTTTTTTCAGCAACTTAGTTAAAATTAAAGTTTTCAATGCACCTGGTTCATTTAGTCTGTCGGTAACTTAATTTGAAACTAGACACTGTATTGCTAAAGTGGACTTCCTAATTAATTAATGTTTGAATAAATCAATTTTAATCACCATTGTATGATATATTCATGGTTAATTCCGACAAGAAATTTAAAAAAAGCCGTGGTGGCCGAGTGGTTCGAGCAGTTGCCTGCGACGCAAAGGTCGCAAGTTCGAATCCCAGCTGTACCAATGAGTTTTTCTGAACTTAAGTACAGTGATTAGTCACACCACGAGCTTAAAGGTGAAGGAAAACATCGAGAGGAAACCTGCATACGTCTGAGAAGAAATTCAAAGGCGTATGTATAAGCGTGCTGGAGCAACGGCGATGAACTCGCCATCTGTCACGTTGGCACCTAATATACCTCTGGCGGAAAGTGGGTGTGTGGGTGTTACCTATACACCTCTGCCTAACCCTTCGGGGACCCTTGTGGGAAGGCTCACGATATATTATACTATTATTATATTATACAACGAAGGTTTTAATTTCATGTAATGTACAAAAATTCGAAAACTCGCTCTTCTTTTGTTTGTGATTGCTTTGTCTAAAGTCATTAAATATCAATAAAACCTGTTAACTTATATGCCATATATTTTTATGTGTGTAACATTATGAGACTTGGACTATCCCTTATGGGGATTCTAAAGGGTAAAATAAAAATATTTTTCCTGATATGTAAAATGTATTGTAAGTTCTAATTGGTGGCAAAAAATTCCATTATAAACTTTTCACTCTTTAAACAACACTGAAATATTTAATTTCAGCATTATGATGTATCACACATTGAGGCACCGTGGCTAATCATGCTGAACACAATATTAGGTGAAATGTCAAGCCGCCAAAGACTTTTTACCTTTGACCTGTATCGTCGTTACGTGCACGAACGTTAATTAATATTGAAATGTGAGTTTGACAGAGATAAATATATTTCAGTTTCGTTGGCGTTATTAATTTGCTGCTGGTAATATGGCCCCGGTTATGTCTTGTTAAGTCTGATATTGGCCGTATATTAATTGACAAACGTAAAATGTATGGACAAGGGTTGAATTGGATTTTTATCCAGTGAAGAACGGTACTTAATTAAATTGTTTTGTCTCATTAATTCATACGGTACATAAGTATGATACACTGTTACAAGAAACCACAAAGAACGGGCACCTGTCCTTGTGAGGCATAGTAACAGCAGGAAATAAATCAATTGAGGCATTATTTGTTTCATTGCTTTGGAGCATTTCAAAATCAATGCTGTCGACGTTGAAGGAAGGAAGAAGTCACGTGCCGTGGCCAGGCGAATGACACCCACGGGACTGGACATAAAGATTAACGTGGTCTGTCCTCGTGCTTAAATCACATTATTCCCCCTTCTCTTTGTTTAATGCCGCCTTAAGATGGACGTTTCTTTTCTTTGTGAACGTGATTTTAGAAAGGTTGCTGTCCTTTTAAATTGCCCCTTTTTACACGAGTGATTTTGATTATTTTTCCCAGAGTAAGGGCCAGACCTGGTAAAATCGTACAAATAATGATGGAATATTACAAGTTACACAACAATTTTTGATACAGGTGTAACCTTGATATCTGATGTTCTTATATAAATTTACAAAGATACACACGTTTTTTTTCTAAATCAAGGCTTCATTATAATAATCTTCGTACGACGTATCGACGTATCAAAATGAATGCGGCGTAGGTTGAAGTAAGCTTACATAGAGCTAGTAATATATTTTTATTAATTTTAATTTGTTATTGTTTGGTGATCAATTTAATTACAAACATACATATCATCACGCCGAGTCCCTAACGGGGTAGGCATAGAGTATAGAGCGCCAGTTCTCTCTAGATTTATGCTATGCTCGTCGGTTTCGAGTACTCTTGACGTTCCCGTCCTTGAGCTAATGATCGATTAGATCCAGGTAGTTGGAACGTGGCCTTCCTCTGCCTCTTCTTGCACACTCTTGCTTTGTATATCTGTTTCGTCAATCTTTCTTCACTCATCCTTTCTATATGTCCAAACCAACGTAACATGCCTTTCTTCATCTTTACAATCACGCCCTCATTCACGCCAGTTGCTTTGCGAATCTCTTAATTGCGGATTCGATCTAATATCGTTACTCCGCACCTTTTTCGAAGAGATCGCATCTCAACTGCATTCAAGCTATTTTCATACTTCCTCTGACATACCCAGGATTCGCTGCCATACAACAAGGTAGGCACCAATATTTCTTCATTTCTTTTATTCTTGCTCAGACTTTTACTGCGCATCAACGCCGATATGGCTCCATTCACCTTATTTCCGGCAGTTATCCTTCTTTCAATATCTTTTTCATACTTTCCATCTCGTGTGAATATGCTTCCTAGATATACAAATATTAATTCGCTTGCTCTAGAATTTGCCCATTTACCGGTATAGCACACTCGATCACTTGTTCATCTCTTTCGAATACCAGAACCTTAGTCTTGCCAGCGTTTAGGCGCAGCCTCTTCTTTTCACATACTTTTTTCATTATGATAACTAGTGACTGCAGTTCGCCCTCTGAAGACGCCAGTAAAAACGCGTCATCGGCGTATAGAAGGCAGTTGACCACTAAGTTTCCCATTTTCACTCCATATCCGTTCGTTTTTAGCGCTCCCAGACAGTTATCTAGATATATATAATAAACAGCCAGGCAGACATGATACACCCTTGTTTGACCCCTGACTTAATATCAAACCAGGGTGACATCTCACCGTTAACCCTAACGCACGCCTTGCTATCACTATAGAGTGATTTCACGGCATGCAGTAGGGAACTGCTCACTGCATATCCAAGCAACACTTCCCAGATTTCCTTTCGTACGACTCTATCAAATGCCTTCTCTAAGTCAACGAAAGCGCAGACGAGAAGCGCAACTTTCTGGTTAATCCATCAATTTATTTACTGAAACATATTAGCACAAATATGCTTTTATTAGGCCGTTTGTCAGAACTGTATACATGTGTTCAATAGGAAATGTGATTTTAGCCTGGGTTTATGACAGGTAAACATAACATAATACACACATAATAATAAAGCGAGATAAACTCTGATGTCATAAATAAACCAATCTATATAGAACATTCCCACTCCAGTGTCCATTTTGCTTGTTTTTCGCCCCTTGATTGCAAAACTTTCACGGATCGTGGTTCAGTAAAAAGCGTAGAGTTTTTGTTCAAGCGAGTGTAACGAGATATTTATGGCTTAGCACGTGAGGTCAGGAGGAGAGGACATGTTATGTCGCCGGGCTGTTGTCCGAGTAGATTGAGGGCGTTACATTATGTTAGGGACTCATAACTAAGACGTATTCCGGTGTTTAATACTGGTCCGATAGATGGATGGATTTAGATAACTTGCACAGTTTTGTCGCTCGTTTATTTTTATTTGCGTGTAAAGATATATAATGAGAGGTAGGTCGTTCCGTGCAGATTAATAATCATTATATTTAAATGGTACTAAAATATCTTCTCTCCTAGATTTAATCCTAGTGATAAGGGACAAGAAATCTTTTCTAACGGATACAATACCTTACCTTTACCTTACCATTACCTAATAGATAATAATAATAAATCATCGCCTTTCGCTACGTGTAACCAACGTATAGAACAAACATTTTTCCTACGTGTAATAGTTTCCACAGTGCCCCTCGATGCAGTAAATCAATGAGCCGTTCATCTGTGTTTGAACTGGGTACGCAAGCGATACTGCGCCGCATGCGGCGTACTATGTACGTGATAGTATAAAGGTATGTAGTGCTGGGGGAATTATGTTTATGAGACTGGTCTAATGTTGTCGATGGCTTAACTATGGGTTTCCCTAATTGACATAACTTTAGTATTAAATATTATAATATACTCTTGTGATATACTTGTGATATAGAATACCTTTGATACAGTATGTGTCATTGATATAATTATGAAACAAGCAGCAGCGAAAACTCGTCAATACTTTAATATTAATATTTTTTACTGTTTCACTTTACACAGGTCACTAGCCTTTCGTAGCACCGTAGACGTCATAACAACGTTTCGTTATAAGCTACGGCGTAGCTTCGTAGCATTGCATACAGTGCTCACAGTAAAATAAAACATTACAATATGATTTTATCTTAAGCCCAGAGGTCTGTTCTTTCAATTATAGAATAACAGAAATTTTGTTTTAATGAAACTGTTTTAGACACCAATTTCCAATAATTGATATGCCACATATTTTTTTTAGGCGCACACAGTATTTTCATTTATATTAATCAACTATTAACGAGCTATAATGAATATGGAAAATCTTGCACGTAGAGAATTACTGATTTGTATATATCCCTCGCACAGCTTTCGCTAATGAATGCTTTTGATCTTAGCATCTCCACAATGTCTTATGAAAATAATAATACAAATATACGGTATTAGTAGGTACGTATCAATACAATCCAACTTGGAAACAATTTGGCAATACTTACGCATTGTTACTTTCAGGAAAGTTTATGGACATCGAAAACCCTTCAGCAGTTGCCACGCACGAAGGGTCTGCCCCTTATTTAAGGCGTAACTTAGAAACGGATTGGACTAAACGAAACTTTGTACCAATCTTGACAATTGAAGGATTAGTGCTACTTCGCATTATCTAACATTTTTGAATTTGCATTGCTATTATAAATTAAATACTTCTGTATGGATGTGTTCTGCCACCCAGTTTTGGTAGATTACGAACTTGGTTATCTTGAAATTACTTTGTATCAATACCTTTCAATTCTCTGGACATCGTATAAAGTTAATTTTAATTTCTTTTTTTGGGATAATTATATATGTATATATAGGATGGCCATGTTCATATAGACAAAGTGAACTGGATGTTTGATTATCTCTTACTATATAATATAATATATCCTCACGCCTTTCCACAAGGGTCCCCGAAGGGGTAGGCAGAGGTGTATAGGTAATACCCACACACCCACTTTCCGCCAGAGATATATTAGGTGCCAACGTGACAGCTGGCGAGTCCATCAAGGTTACTCCAGCCCGAGTATACATACGCCTTTGAATTTCTTCTCAGACGTATGCGGGTTTCCTCTCGATGTTTTCCTTCACCGCTCAGCTCGTGGTGTGACTAATCACTGTACTTAAGTTCAGAAAAAACTCATTGGTACAGTCGGGATTCGAACTTGCGACCTTTGCGTCGCAGGCAACTGCTTGAACCACTCGGCCACCACGGCTCTCTTACTAACGTATATTATACTCGATTAGACGTCTGAACGAGAGGTGACATAATTAGTTTCCCTTAAAATCCATACATTATTGCTCTATTAAGTACGTCCGATATAAAACAAAATAATGTAAGTATCCCTAGAATTGTTTATATCCAGTATATACACAACCTCAATACTTGAATTAATTCCTTGCACGACACGTCGTGGCACCTGCCAATATCCATCTCACCTTACGACTATCTATCTCTCCGCGATCACATAGAACTAGGAATATGTAGGGGTGAATTTAGCTATTATCCTTTTCTATTAACACAAAGAAATTACGAGTTACTTTTGTACGGCATAACCTTGTATCTTTAAGGTTTGATGATTTGAAATACTATGGAGTACTCTAGTGCTCTACCTATTTCTTATACAGTCATGAAATACTGTAAAATACCTATACTTAATTCAGCGTTTGACTTTGTTTGTCAATCGCAAAAGTCAACATTACTAGAATGAAGACATTACTACGAAATTAATAATTAACGCTACGTAACGTATTTAGTGTATGAGAATTGAGTTCAATTTGAGTACTGCTTAAACCGGTGTACAGCTTTTTTTACATTTTAATAGATGACGTAGACGCGACCCAATAAAGATGCAAAACGTGTGGCTAAAACGTCACATCCAAATTTTCATTCGGACATCCTTGTACAAACCCACACCGCTGTACATTTTCGTCTATGTATGTATACCGGCACATTGTTTGACGCACTCAAAGTATCAGGTGTTCAACATGAATACCTAATCTTAATGGAGTAGGTACATGTACCAACAGATAAGGGTGGGAATAAATCATCGACTGAATGTTTTACCAACTTTCCTGTGGGAAAAAGCAGTCTGTTAGCTACAGAACAAGTTTCCTATCTTGCGATGGGACATTTTATTTTATCTTCGGGAGTTGAGAGTACTTAAGTGTTTTTCAATTGTCATCAGTATTTTTAGCATGATATTTAAAACTTTCTTAAATTTAAATGAGTTGATTAAAGTACAACAGCTCTAAGTACTGATCACCTAGACGTGTGAGTGTTTTTGCTTCTCTAAAGATAACGCATTTTCCAGCTTCTGGAATTAACAGCGCCAAGCAAAATTGAACTATAAAACAACAACCATAAATATGTTGCAAAGAAGATGTTGCAAATTTGTACCTAAAGTTCTCAAGATTACGGTTGCTAATAATTTTGCAAAGGTATGTGGAGGGTAAAGTGGCGCCGACGTTCGTCACGTTTAAATATGATTTATGCTAGTAATTTAGTTAAGTACATAAAGACATTACGGGCTCACGGATAGATTAAAATGTTCTTTGGATCGTGCCGGCTTTGTGGTCGGTATCCATGTTTCGGCGTTAAATAATGACGTTTACCGTTGCCACTGACAATAGTGTTACGAGTATGTGGTTTGTCGTAATGTTGTCATGTGAGGGTTTAAGTTTCTAGCTTTTACCCGTTTCTTCATTCGAGTCTATTACATTGTTTGATATCCTTTCGGGATACCTGTATACAATACTGAGTCGCTCACTGGGTAGGCAGAGAGAGTACAACGCCCGTTCTTTGCAGGACGTCAGGCCTCTTTATACATGTTAGCTGGTTACGAGTACACGTGACGTTCATGCCTGAGTGTTGGAGCAAACACAATAATTTAGGTAACTGGTCGTTCATGATTGAAAGTGGAATGGAATATGACTCAATTACAACATAAAATAATATCGCCATCTATCACGTTGGCTAATATCTATATATATCTCTGGCGGATAGTGCGTGTGTGGGTCTTACCTAAACAACTATGCCTACCCCTTCGGGGACCCGTGTGGGAAGGCGCGAGGATCACTCTGCCTATCTCTCACGAATCAAGAGTACTCTGCCTACAAAAACAAACAAATACCGTAGTGATATAATTTTATTCAGACAATAACTTCTTAAATATAAATACATATAAAAAACCAATCCAGTACATTTTGAGTATGTATACATTCACATAGAAAAATGTTTGAGAGTGTGACTCAAGAGCATATTCTATTTAAATGCCCGACTATTATATACCTACTGCTATAAATATTCAAATTAGTTCAGCGTCTTAAATGAGTTTGTTAACATGCAAGAGTCACGTTTCAATATAAATCGAATGGTATTTTTAAAATTCAGTACCTATATATAAGTGAGCGTGGTCCATTCATTTTAATATTTTTACTATACAATAAGAATTGTAGTTTCAGTGGCAGGTGGAACAAGCTAAGAGATGTTCGATTGGTTGACGTATGGTATTTCTTATATGCATTTACATATGAGAGGAGGGGCAAAGATGATGAAATATCATTAATTGTTACGGAGGTTTAAAAAGTCGCTTCCGAAAAATGAACCAATCAAAAATTACTCAAATAATCGTAGTATTACGGAAAATAACAACGTAGAAAAGAAACTTTCATACATTTCATAGTAAGAAAAAAATTCAAGGTGAATTTCCAATTGCCTGTGGAATAGCATTAGGTTCGCCATTGGACACTTAGACACGAAAATATCTTTAGCAAAGTTTGGGTGTCATTACATTTCTCCCATGGAAGATCCTAAAGATGATAGGATTTTTTGTTACTAAAACATGATATATCTTTCAGCGTACTTATAAATAACATCACACCATATCTCTCATAGGATAGAGAGTAGGTCGTCAGTTCCTTCTAGTCATACAGACCTTTGGATACATATAGAAATCAGAATGCTAAGACTAAAATATAGAGTAGGATTCCAGGAATCGATTACATTCCGTTGACCCCAAGCAAAAGTTGTTTCTTGAATAATTTCGCGCAATTGAAAACATTCCATTAAAAACAACGCTTACCTAACTTAAAGTCTGACGTATGTATATCAGACAGCATGCGCCGTATACCTATTTTTGGTGGCAGTGTCTTCCTGGTAAGACTGAGTGCGCCACATATAATTTCCATACAAGGAGTTCAAGGTTGATTTAAAATGTGTAATTTAAATGTTTCGGGCGAAATTATATTAAGGTTAAATTTTTCTGAAGTATATTTGCGATGTCCGAAGATTCAAAAGGATTTAGATAATTTTCCATGTAAACGGCCAGCTACTTTATGAATATAATTATTAACATAATATTATTATATAAAATGAGTTAAACGTATGCAAACACACATACATACATACATTGACAAAAAAATAAGTAAAACAATTAAGTTCATAAAAACTATTTGTTCTTAATGTTCATCTATTTATAGTTAATGTTGGCTCGATTTGCGTAAAAATAAAACCATTCGCAAAAGACATAGGTTCCGGGCAGAGATATAGGGCATTTTCTCATTCATAGATTAATTTAAGGACGTTACCAAATTAGGAATACTATAATAAACATTATGAATAAGACAGAAAGAGTGGAAAGAATCAATTATTTATTTACGCCACTCTTTAATAAAGACGTATATAGCGTAACATTGTTTTGATCGTCGCATACATTCAAGTCACGAACTATCACGAAAATTCTCGCCTATTTTTCGTCACTTGTACCATATTTCCCAGCGTGAGTCATGTGTCGCCTCGCCTGGAAAACTCTTCAAGTGGTCACGTGACGCCCGCGTGACGTCAACGTGTGCGCGGCGTGTGAATATATTGACACTGGTCACGTAAATATGCACATTTTGTTTAATTATGCAAATGTCAAAAGACTTGACAAGTCACTATTTCTTGACGGAATATTTTACTGAAGCGTTTATAGGGCGAAGTCATGTTTATTTGATTAAGTTTTTTTTAACACTTCGTTTTATATAGATTGTAATTAAACTTATTGCGGAAACTGTTTCAAAGTAGGTAATAAAATAATTACGATTAGTGTTTATTTTATATTAAGATTTTGCCTTTTTTATGATCTAATTATCAATTATATTACATAACTACTCAGTTTCTAAACAATACCATCCCGTTATGAAACAGCATTGAGCACGTCTGAGCGACGCATTAAAACCGCAGACCGCATCGTTGCCATACCATTATAAGTTACTACGTTACGGTCGTAGTAAAATTTACGTGCGGTAATGTAAGCAACGGTTGCCAATGATTGTGCACACGACTATATCCTTTAGTAGCTATTAGTATGATAATAATATAACGTTGTCTTCCTTAAACTTTTTATTTATATTATTTTTATACGTATCTTAAGGCAGAAGTAGTGAACGTCATACAGAACAAGGAACGTCAACTGTACTCAAAGCTGGTGACCTATAAAGAGATTGATTAATGTGGGTGCAACGAAATTCAACACGCATAAGCGACTCTAGACTCTGCCTCTACCTACCTTGTAGAGTACTGAATAGTCATTATGCTTTTACGAGTACTTTAATCGCTTTACTTGAATAGGAAGGAACGTGCAGCGACATTTCTCACTTTCAATCGTAGGACGTGGTGAGGTCGCATCTTCATTTAGGCAGTTATTGTATCCTTCTTATTATTGGTAAGGGTTCTGGAGATCTTACCCGCTATTATGCCGACAATAGGAGTGCGGTCGACCTAATGTTAGTATCTAAGCGATGTATCCTCTGAACATTAGGGTAGAATCGCCCAGGTTATTACGCTTCAGGTGTTAAATCGTCTATGGCTTAGGATAGCCGCTATTTGTCAACCACTATATTAATGTTGCACAAATAGCAATGCCCCGCGGCTTCACCCGCGATTTTATATCTGGAGTAAAATATATCCATGTGTCTATATATCTCTGTGTAAAATTTGAGCCAATTCCATTCAGCGGTTTTTCCATGAAAATGGAACAAACAAAAAAAATCTCATTCATAATATTACTAAGATGAATCCTTGTCAAATTCGGCTTCTTCAAACACAAACGATTGCGATTTATTCATGTTCTCAAAGTAATGAATCCGTATGATTGGAATCGTAATGAACACAATAATTCTTTGCAATGTTATAAGTAGGAAAATATTTTTTATCGATATCGATATTCGTATTCATTACACAGATTCTCAATACCAACGCATAGTGACTATACAGTTCTCGTATTGAAAGAGCTATTTCTATTGACCTGTTTGTTTTTCTCATCGTCAATGATTTATATCGACAGATTCCCGCAATATTGGGGCTAAATTACCCACGTACAGCTTTATTTATTTCCTCTCACGTGTTACTCAAGGGTACTAATGATGTATGTCGGTGATATATGGCGATTAACTTGCAGTAAGAGAAGCCCACGGTGCAAGGGAGAAGTGCAAGGTGTAGATATATTGAGGTCTCGCACGCGACCGTAAGTCAAATCCTGTCGGGTTGGATTAAGTGGTCAAGCATTGGAATTGGCCGTGCGTGATCTTGGAACACGTAGGTATCTGATAGTAACTTAGTAAAGCTTACTTGTTATGTATTTGAAGGGTATTAAAAACGTAGAATGCAGAATAGAATAGAATAGAATAGAATAGTTTGGCACCAAATAACGGTTAATTGAGTGTGACGAAAGTATTTAATTATACATAATATGTTTTTTTTTTTTGCTTTTGCTTATAAAGCAAAAGCAATTGCGTATTGAGACCCTAGAATGATAATAATAGTTGGAATAAAGAAAAATATTAACATAGATGAAAAGATATTAATGAAAATCTGAGACATACAATACATAACTAATAAAGATACCTAATATCATATAAAAACTATGTAACTTCACTAAGCTTTTATTCTTACCTCTCACCCTTTCGCGTGTAAAATAACGTTATTGAAAGACTAAGTCCTAATAATCCTCCTGTAAGCAAACAAGTTTTTTTCTCACCCGTTAACAAGTAATCCCAAAGGTATGTATTGTATGGGTCGAATATAACTTTTTCCATTCGTCGCACTTCACACTCGGGCTTTCAATTAACGATATAAATATTTTCCATGCCAGTTGCCGTAATCCGAACCGATCTGCAATGGTGTGCAAAAAGTCTACATATTATAGCCTTTTGTTTTATCGTTCTGGCTGAAAAATTATATGGATGTAGTGTTCATTACTTCCTTATTCGTTTTTGGAACACACTAGCAGTTGAAAATAACTTGCAACGTACGTTTCGTATATGAAGTTTGCAGGCAAAACTCGCATCGCACCACGGCGAGCCTTTGGGTTGAAATAAGCTGATTGATAGTAGTGATTATAACTTATTTACGAAACATGAATACCAAAATGTTGGGTGAATGATTTTGGTTTGACCTTCCTTGTCAAGTATACAGGTGAAGAGAGTCTGTGTTCTGAGAGTCTGCGTGAGCGATACAGCTGGTTTTTCAAGCATACACCAAGCATAAGCACTCACCATCGAGGGGACGATATCTTTGTTTTGTACCTTAGTGGTAAAAAAATACTTCGACCGAGCAAAGACATTGAAATGTTTCAAAGTCACATCTGTTTATACATGTCAGCTGTTTGCTCGCGATGCTATTGGCTGTTGCTTTAAATGCGAATACATATAGGTATAACGCTTGAAATTCATGTGGCACCATACATATCTCCCAACCACGTTTGAGCATACCAAACATTTTTCCCTAGATTTACGACTCCACAACGTTCTCGCGTTATACAAAATTCAAATCTCGTTTTAATTTTTCCCTCCATAAGCGGTTTCAATTTCACGACACTTGAAGTCGTCTGTTGGTAATGATCCACGTTGGGATCTCGTCTCGACGATCGTTTTAATTGTGATTACTTGGCCAATGTGCTATTTGTATGCGCCGCTCGTACTTGAGCGACTATCTGAACGCTTATTTAAATATGGAACTGTTAAAAAAATGCAAATGGAAAGAAATGGCTGGCTGCATACGAATTTGGGCATTCTAGATTCGAACAGTTCTATTTACGAATTTAGCCGACTATTAAACGCTGCCCGCGCTACTTGGAACATGGTATAAAAAAGCTTGATCATTCAATTTGCAAGGATATTTAAAATTCTTAGTGTATGAGTACTATTGAAAATTTTCCAAGTCTGAGGCATAAGTAGACGACGTATCTACAGGTATATATTAAGGTTAATTTCTTTAATTGTCGAGAGTTGCGTGACTCAGTCTCTAAGCTATTAGGTTGGACTGTGTCCCTCTGGTACCTTCTAACTTAGATGAACATTTCAGTGGTAAGCACGCGAGGTGCCGTGTTTTCCAGTGGGATCAGATTGAGCCGGCTTGAAGCGGTTTTGTTATTAAGTTGAAAGGCTCCCTTTGGGATCAACTGTATAGGGTAGGTGGCGTATTTATTGGAAATAAATTAAAATGGTGCCACATAAGGGTTAATACATAAATTTGGTCTTTTAATATTATGAGATTAGAAAAAATATCACATTCAGCCATAGATAAAATACTTTAGGTTCTGCTGTAGTTAAAAATGATTTTTTAAGATCTAATAATAGATAGCTTATTGATTATATCTGGTGACTAATAATTCAATTGTTTTAAACCAGACTGAGTATTGAGTATTGGAAGAACAATGCACTTACGCATTTATGTTCTACATTTATTTACTTTGTTGTTTTTATGACGCGAATTAATACTTTGTTCGGTACCCATTGTGTATACACAGTGTTCTGAGTTCTGCTTTCTCAAAGGCTGCGTTCAATGTCCAAAGGCAGCAACACCTTTCCCTTGAATTTCCAAAGTGGAAAACATGTTTTCGTTACTCGACTAGGTATGTA
Source organism: Drepana arcuata (assembly GCA_016069955.1). Taxonomy (NCBI): domain Eukaryota; kingdom Metazoa; phylum Arthropoda; class Insecta; order Lepidoptera; family Drepanidae; genus Drepana; species Drepana arcuata. The sequence continues at coordinate 43,803 of JACCPG010000971.1, read as the reverse complement.
AACACTCGACAGGCATTTGACCCGCTAAAGTATTATTCTATTGTGAAATATACATGCGTTTGTTTGTTATTCAATCATGCTAAAACTTTAGTATGGAATATTTATTTAAGCATTTAATGAAAACAATAATCTGCAAATACGTATACTACAAATCTATACTTATATTATAAATGCGAATTTGAGTTTGTTTGTTACGCTTTCACGTCTTGGCTTCTCTATCAGACATCTGATACAGACTCTGTATACAGTGAGACACTGAAATATATTCGTCAAATACTCAACATTAGTAGTATACGGAAATTTGTGATAAAACATTCCATCTTGTACCGTGCGATAAGATTCGCTCCTTGCATGGTAACCGTCATTGTCTTGTAGGACATTGAACATCTTTACATACATATCATCACGCCAAGTCCCTAACGGGACGGGCAGAGAGTATAGAGCGCCAGTTCTCTCTAGACTTACATACCTCTTTCGCCTCGTCCACATTCATCAGTCTCTTCATACATGCTCGTCGGTTTCGAGTACTCTTAACGTTCCCGTCCTTGAGCGTCCGATCGATTTGATCCAGGTAGTTGGAACGTGGCCTTCCTCTGCCTCTTCTTGCACACATTTTTGCTTTGTATATCTGTTTCGTCAATCTTTCTTCACTCATCCCTTCTATATGTCCAAACCAACGTAACATGCCTTTCTTCATCTTTACAATCACGCCCTCACTCACGCCAGTTGATTTGCGAATCTCTTTTAATATCTCCAAAAGAACAATAATGCATATTCGGAAGCAGTGCCGTCAAAAGCATCCAGTTAACTCAATTTATGTTCGCTATTTACATAATACAATCATGAAAATATACTTGAACGTGACTCATCCGAGTCAGGTCATTCTTTCGGTCACTGATTGACGTCATCCAAGCAATAAAAGTGTTTTGATAGACGCTTATATTATTATCATTTAACTCACGATAGTGTTTATTATAGAACGACCATTGCGATTAATTCTAGAATTGATATTGAAAATATGTTATCTCCTCAAACATTCCCGCAAGGTTCCGAAGGGTAGGTAGGTAGTTGTTAAAACTGAAGATATATTTAGGCTTCTCTCAAGCATGACGTCTTTGAAGCTCTTCCCAAATGTATACAGGCTTCCTAAAGATGTTTCTTTCACCACTGTGCTTGAGTTCAGAAAAAATATTTGGTATTCAATTGGGATTCGGAATTGAAATTTGAATCTGCAGCAGCTATAATTTCTGATTTAATTTCCATATTTTATTTTCTTGATGTATCTTGTACCTATGAGCCTTAATTTTTTATGACATGTGATCTAGGCAGTAACCATAATAATATTATTTATAGGCGAAGTTATTAATTGGGTTTTAACTTGCATTTGTATGTAAAATATACCAAAACCTACGAGAGCTTAATTTGTTGTTCATTTATACACATTTGTTTCATTATAGCGTTGTATTTTAGTCGTTATTGTTTATCTTACCTAGTTGTAAAACCCCATCGGACCAAAGTACTTAGAACGCACGTATTACTTGGAGTTATTCTCTTCGTTGCGTGTGTTGGTGAATCCTCTTACACAGAGAAGCCATATTCAAGTAAAGATCGCATATATATGCCAGACTTGTTGCATTCTGGCGTACAGTTTGATCGACAATATATTTGTATTAACAAACTCTATCACTCCGTCTTTGTGATATAGGGTTTTCCTTGCAACCGCGCGAATTGTTCGATGCAACGATTTGTTACTTGTTCTCTAACGTACAATGTCTTTCAATAAGGTTGGGATGCATTGTTAGCTATGCAAATATCAATAATACATTTATTATGATCGTTTTCTCAATGTAAGGCGCCAAAGACTAAATTTTGAGAAGCTATTGTGCGCAGTTGATACAAGTCGTAAGTACGCACTTACGACAAACTTGATTAGGATAAACATACAATCATTAATAATAAAGATTGAAGTGTTTAAATTTATAACTGTCTCGTAGCGTGGGATCCAAGATCGTTTGCTACTTGATCGAGTAATAGCTAGATCTAAAGCAAACTCCGCCGGTGCTAAGCAAACTCCGCTGAGAGCTCCCACTGTGTTGCTTGGACCTTGGTTTAGGGCGATGACGCAGTTTAGGAAGCTGGGTTTGACTGCGTGAATGAGCAGCCGTCTCACGCCGTTTACATATTAATATACAAGTTGGTACATACGTACTGTTTATGCCATACATAATACATATTTTTTATGTGTCATGTTCATTGATTTACCGTACCTATAAGTTAAGATAAGAACTAATCTGAATAACAAAAAATTGGACAAGTGAAGTAGGTCTCGCGCTGCCAGGGCTGCCTACAAAGTTTTTACTGGAAAAATAATATTGGTTCAATGTTCGGATTACCTTATTTTTTTGCAACCCAATTTTAAGTATCTCATTACTATTTATATCATATCTCTGCACTGTAGCAGTGACAATAAGTCTACCTTTATTAAACCGCTAAGGGACTTCCGTATTTGATACAAGTTTTAATTGGTTTATTGTAACGCTTTCTCTCAAGTACCAATCCAATTTCAATGTTTTGATACTTGAGAGCTTAAATCTTTGTATGATATGTCGTCTTGAAATTTGGTTTAATTATCAGCGTCCATCAATTAAGAAATCATTCGATGTCGAGAAGTGTAGGCCTTTAAACATTTATTCCCTGCACACGCATCATATCAGAAACCAATGCACAAGTCATATGACTGTTAATTGAAGTGCCATATGACTCATAGGATATTGAAGAGTCTCTAATGTTCGATGACCTCTGAGATCGGACTTACGTTCAAGATCACAAAATAACTTTATGTTTCACTGGCTATGCTCCGCGGTGTTCCTACACGCGTAGACTGAATTAAATGGGATTAATTTTCTTTTTTTTTTGCGCGTAATCCGTATTTTTTAATAATATTGAAAGCCTCAGTTATTACTTATAGCACCAATTATCTACGAAATAAATTCTCGTCAAAATTTTCAGCCGGTACAAAGAGAGTACAGAGAGATAAAAATAGAATTCTGTTTTATTATTTTGTTTTTGTTGTATTCATTCGTATGTTATTAGTGAAAAAGCAATTTAATTCATATAACTATGAATATTTAGATAAGTAACCTTCAAAATTATGGCTCGGCGTATCACCCCCGAGCCCTGACATATGAAAAACAAAATCCATTATGTGAAATGAAAAACAAAAGCATTACCCCGATCAACTGTCACAATGGTTCATAAATCTAGTTGATCCTAGCAAGATCAGCATCTCTGCGGATGATGAATGTATATTTTTCAGCAAATTTATCGCGGCTTATTGAGGATACGAGAGCTCCCCTACTTTATATGCATCTACCCAAGCTACCTTACTACGTTTGCATGGGGTAAGCAAGAGCAAAGTTGAATGCTTACTAACGTAGTATCGTGGTTCAAGTAAATTTTATTGTTGGCTACACGGAATTATAGCAAACATTACCTGCTCATTATACAGTTTGACTTATACCAACATTTTACTGAAGTACATCTTTAATTTTCAACGACATATCACGCAGTGACGTAAGTTTGGATTTTGTAGTTAGGTCCACGAAATTAATGTGATCTTTGATGATTATTTTTCTGTTGTCATACCTCCTCCTGTTTTTATAAATATGATTAAATGATTCTTCTCCAAAAAGTATGGCGAGAATAATTTATATTATTAAAATTTACTCAAATCTCACACAAAGCAAACCAATCAGGTCACCATGCACCTATTGTTCTTAAAGCCTCCTTTCTCTTGATGCAGGAATATGAACATCACCTTTCCTCCCAATGCTATTCTAATTTATTCGGGAAAAAGATGGAAAATCCTATCCCTATAAGTTCAAGGCCATTTGACTAAAGAATGTAGCTATGTATCTATATATAGCCTTCGTAATTTCATTGATAGTCTCATAAAAATCCTAGCCACGTAGCCAAAACCATAAAGGAAATTTTTATGAGCTTTTAAACGTGTCTATGTAATACGACAGTGTTAAGTTATGTGCTCATAGACAGTACTAGGAACCCAAGAATGACGCACTGACGGATGGCCACAGATTTTTCTACAATGATTATCGTTATATGTAAATCTTTGAATCATAACTTTGGTTCTTCGTGGGAATACGCCACGGGAAGTTTATGTTAACTGTACAGTCATATCGAAAATATCGGTTGTATCATGATTTTATGGTTAGAATACAGGGCATCTGGTACGTTGGCCGTGTTACTACAGTGCTATATAAAATCCATAACGGAGAAGGTAAAGTTCCAGTTCTCTCTAGATTAACAAACCTCTTCGGCTCCACCCACATTCATCAGTCACGTCAAACATCCGATTTCGAGTACTGACTTTTTACGTATATGTTAGTTTTTAAAAGCTAAAGCACAGAACTTTTATTATAATACCTTAGGATTTATATCAAATTCCGAAAGGCATCTGTGTTAATTTTATTATATAGATATAGTTTTATATATGAGTACTGGTCTGCTCCCTTGGGTAGTAGCCCGTCTTTTTACAATATTATTAATATACCAAGCTCAGTTAAGCTTAGTCAGTAAATTTTTTGTGAGCTGTTAAGCCAACAACAGTAAATTAAAGATGATACACGCTTTTTATATACACCGTTAGAGGTTGTAAAGATTTATTCTATCCGTGATGTTAATAAGTGTAAATCGTGCGTGTTTTAATGAGCTAATTAACATCCCAATCCATTACCCATGCCTAGTTCGCGAGGAGATGTTAAATCATCGGATACTCATTACTCAAGTGTCGGATACCGTTAAGTGCTCAGGCTTTCTTTACTGTAGTTATTTATGTACTTATGTATATAAAGGGCTACATAAAAAACTTCTAAAAATGGTTGGGAGTAGCCAAGGGAGTGACGGGCAGAGCCGTTAGCATTAGAGGTTCGAGTCCCGGTCGTCTGTACCAATGAGTTCTTCTATATTTCACTAAGTTGAATATTACAACAGTTCGCATTTAAAACACGGTGAGGATATTTCCATGTACATGTCTGAAAACAATTTCAATGACATAATATTTCACAAGACTGGGTGCTTTGAAGTTATGTTGAATAGTTTTTACCATATTGGTGGTTTACGTTATCAGTTAACATTTTCATAACTTTTTCTACTTGGGTGAAACTTTCCACTTGAAACACGAGTATCATATCACATGGCTTTCTATCTGCGTGTCAACATTTATCAATAAACTTATTTTCATGACATTGAGCTCCTATTCAACGCTTACGTGGACATGATTGTCATGTTTTAATTTCCTTCAATATCGTATGAAAACAAATGAAATTATATTTGTACCTGACACAACCAGTGTATTAATAACTCAAGGATGGATCGATATTATACCGAAGGTATCGTTATACCTGCGAAGGTCGTTTCAACCGATGTTAGAATGAGTCATGCTCGAATTGGGGCATTTTGTTTCCTTCACATGAACTCCTAGTACACAATTACCGTGACTAAAGTAGAATGTGCTAATTTTACAGGCATTGTGGGAAACGCTTGCAGCCATGACCCCACCAGTGATTCATGGTGGAATGACGTGATGTGTATTTCTTGGCCATTAAGCTTACTATTTCGAGACCTATCCGAATGTTAAAAAGGTAATTCTCAAGTTGGTTATCGTTGATATAACGACTATAAAGTTTGTGTGTGCGTGTGACATAATAGCTACGCTTGATAATAATATAGTAAGCCTTAATGATGAGGCTCTTTATTCAAAACTAGCTTCCTTTCCGGTATTTCAACTGTTTGATATATTTTATATTGTTGACTAAGAGAAAGAAACAACAAGGAGCAGTGAAATGACTATTAACAATACTCCTTAAAATCTTTTTTTAAGGTTTCGTTGAATATCTAAAATACTTCAATGATTGGACAAGTTTTTGAACACGTTTATTTTAAATTATCATCGTTTATAATATTTATGAATGAATGTAATTTCATGTAAATTTGTATTCTCTTAATCTCAGTATCTGCAAAAAAATTTAATGAGTGGCACCTTAGAACGTTAATGATGTGCGTGACTACAGACTTGTCTCTCGATACTCCGCACTTAGTCTGATAGTATTAAACAAGATATGAGAAAGCAGAGCTGAAGATAGTTGGAGAATACCTAATGGATTTTGAATCAGGACAGTAACTTACAGTCCGCACACAATCAAACTAAACTTACAAAATATCGCAACTTATATATCGAGAGCCGTATCGCTTACTCTCCGATAGTGTTGTGGTTCCACGGTGTGTGCTTTCCGCAAGTCCAAAAGCATTGTACTGACAAAAAGGTGTACGGCGAGCACAATTTAGTATAGAATCGGCAGCATGAGTATTGATTCAACCTACACTTACTATGGTTTACCATCAAGACTGCTATATACATTCTGGTATAAAAAAACTGTTTGCAATTTACATTACTCGTATATATAAGAACTAGAGTGGCTCATAAATGAAACCCACACGCAACCTTAGCACGCACATTTGAAAATAAATGATGTTTTGCGCAGACATTCATATAATAATCTAGTACATATAGCATTGCATACTCCGTTGGTTCTGAAATCGAAAAAGTACTGAAAGCCGAAGAAAATTTGGGAGAATGGTCTCATAAAACTTAATATGAGGTACAGATTGAGGATACCGTGAAATTGCTATCCATATGAGAGTAGATACTTCTTCGGAACAAAGTCTTTAATCAAGTAAAGTTTTGGAACAAAGTTAACCTTGTTTTCGTGAAATATTGAATACCTTATTAAATCAGGGATTAGTTAGTTTTGCAATGTTAAAAAAAAGTTTTTCTGCAATAAGTTATAATTATGTCCCAGAACAAGTTCTTCGGTGGCGGAAAATATTATGAAAAGCTGTATCGGTATGAATAGAAAATCAAATCCGTCTGTAGTGTGCGTACCTGGGAAATGGCGCCTGACTCAGCCTTTGTCACCGAAGCAAAATACATCTCTGACGAAACGTGAGAATTATTATATACATCCGCTTTTGTGTAGACACATGGGTTGTCTGATGGTAAGCGTTTAACGTCGCCTGTAAGCGCTTGGGGCACCAAAGGTTTCGGTCACGTGTCATGTTGACGTTTTACATGACATGTCATCTATGATTGCTCAATCGATGTAGAAACCTGTATCTTGCTTTCACAACTCAGTTGACATTCCTCTTTGGCTAGAATAGTCAGCTAACCCCAAGAAAAAGAGGCCAATGAGCTTTTTAAAATAGATAAACAGGGTGAGTGGAACACCTCAATTCAATCACAAGAACAGCTGCTATTTGCTAGTACCGTATGCCGGAAAGCCGTACCTTAACGTCTAATTTATTGTGTAAAAAGAGAATTTAATTCACTGCGTGTTCTAAATCTGAATAATTTGCATGCAAATGACTTGAGGTTAAGTTACGTACAAAGCATTTTCACCTCATGTGATTAAAACTTTTAACCGAGGAATATTCGCAACAGCAGCTATTTGCATGTTTGACAAACAGGCGCCTTTCATACTTGCCAACGCAATACTTGTCAACAGTTCCAATATACCCTTAGCAAAACCCTTTTAGCCGTTATATCCGGATTACTAAATATCCAATATATAGAGTTGTGGTGGCCGAGTGGTTCGAGCAGTTGCCTGCGACGCAAAGGTCGCAAGTGCGAATCCCGACTGTACCAATGAGTTTTTCTGAACATAAGTACAGTGATTAGTCACACTACGAGCTTTACGGTGAAGGAAAACATCGAGAGGAAACCTACATACGTCTGAGAAGAAATTCAAAGGCGTATGTATAGTCGTGCTTCAGTAACGGCGATGGACTCGCCATCTGTCACGTTGGCACCTAATATACCTCTGGCGGAAAGTGAGTGTGTGGGTATTACCTATACACCTCAGCCTACCCCTTCGGGGACCCTTGTGGGAAGGCGTGAGGATATTATTATATTCCAAAATACTCTTCAGGAATTGATTCGATGTTCAAATATTTAAATAAACATTATTAGATGCCTATGTATAGTCGTGCTTGAGTAACGGCGATGGTCTTGCCATCTGTCACGTTTGTTGGCACCTGAAATATATTTCTGTCGGAAAGTGGGTGTGTGGGTACTACCTATATACTTTTTCCTACCTCACCCCTTCGGTGACCTTGTGGGCAGGCGTGAGCATATATTTATATCTTTTACTTCAGAAATAAACGACATATTTTTACTATGTCTATTCTGAACTGTGAGTTCGAATAAAGGAGAGTAATAGTTAAGGTTAAGCACTATGTATAACACACTGTTAAAGTGTTTTCCACGATCCAGACGCACTCGGTGGAAAATTGGTATAAACCTGTTGTGGGGCCCCGCTCCGTTTGCTCAGGTGACGACGACGCGACGCGGCGGTGACTTATTTGTTTTATTCTGCACGAACAATTTTCAACTCAAAATATAGTATTGTAGAGTACATATTGTGTCGCGGTTATGTATTCTAGAAGCCGGAAAAATGCACCCTGCATAGTTCTTGAGTAAAAATGTTATTCGCGAGAAGAAGGTTCGAAATAAGCAGCGAGCACTTGAGTGTACTGGGTTTTAATATTAAAGTAGGATTTTCCTATATAAAACTATGGTGCCTTGGTGGAAACATTGCATAGTCAATTCTATTTAAAAATAAAATTACAGTGAAGAAAAAGATCGCGAAGACGGAGACTTGCTTGAGAAACGGCTATGGACCCGGCATCTGTCACGTTGGCACCTTAATATATCTCCGGCTACAAGAGGGTGTGTTACACTTCTGCCTTCTGCCTGTCCAGAAATGGTGATAATTAAAATAAAATATTTATTTGAATTAGATAGAACACTTTTTTTTTTTAAATAAATGTCTGATTTGTCGTCTTAATCTTGTTTACGAAAGGTCATAACTTACCGCATTAGGTATGTAAATATTATTATCTGGTCAATTGAATGCAAACTATAAACAATTGAATAAGGGTGTAACAATTTATCCAAATCGCCACTAGCCTTGACGGAACAATGAATTGATTGCAAGCGCCGTTGAAATCAAAATTCTGTTCGCATCAGGGGACGTGTCCGAGTAACGAAGACAAATCAAAGTCTCGGTGACCTGCCTCCTGGACGGACACCCTTCTAAACATAAGACAGAAGGCCATTAAATCGAGATAGTGGTATTTATCTTGTCCCCTATCCACCTCTGTAGGTGACGCGGGTACTACGGCAAAACTCTGTCAAGTCACTTTAAGAGTTACTCTTAGCATCTTTGGAAATGCTATACATACATTTTATTATAAAATACGAATGTATAACGTATTAATTACATAATGATCCAATTAAAAATGTTGTTTGAATTAGCTACTATATAGAATACAGGACTATTGGAAAACTATTAATTTATAAGAGGCATTTAGGTAGGTACCTGATTCCACATAAAAGTCAGTTGCTTAATGAGGCAGAATACAACATCTGTGAATATGTGATCTCTTTTGTGAGTTTGGAAAGCGATCTCATAATTAAAATCATAGGATACTAAACAACCTCTTATGTGCTTAGAATGGATTTTGTGTGGAAAGTGGAAGCGGGTGAAACCTCCGGCAAAGGTATAAGTAAATAATGTAGAAAACATAGGTAATTTTCTGCGTAGGTAATGTTCAATCGGACAAAAGTACTAATTGTTGTTAGCAAGTTTCTGCGATAAATTTTACTGGTAAATATCATTGTAATTGAGTACTGGAACACGGTACTAATTTGAGTATGACAGTTATTACAACTAGTTAAAATTCCATCTCATTCTAACTATGATGAAAGATCAAACCTCAGGACAATGTTTATCACATATTGTAATTTGACCAAATTAATTTAATCACAGCGCACTTTGTACAAACGTTAGCTAACCATAACTACAACTGATAAAGTAATAGTCATTTGTGAATATTACATTAATTGTGTCATGCGTGTGCGAAACTTACCGTACATAAAGCTTCTATTACTTACATATTATATTATGCCTTGTTTGTATTGATTAGACCTTAGTACGAAGGCCTAAACCAATCTGCTAAGTAAACAAGCCTTGGCAAACGTCTGGTAAACACACGCTCTTCTTATTTGTCACATTTTATGTTAGAGAGCTTTTTGTTTACCCTATTCTGTACTTAGAGTCGGTTACATAAGGCTGTTATTTGAAGAGAAGGTTTTATTATTATTAGAACTGAAATGAATGAATAGAAATCAAATTGGATAGGTAACACATTCAGCTTAATGTAAGAAATATATATATATATATACATACATATATATATACATATATATATATATGTGTATAGATATAATAATACATATATATTCTGTATATAAGATGTTTGAGTCTGAATCTACAAGAAGAATATTTGGATAAAATTGCAACTTATATCACGCTGAGTCTCTCTGAGAGAGGCTCAGAGAGTTGAGCTTTAATTGATTCTGGACATAGACCTTTGCGTATCATCCTCCTTCATGACTCTCGTCATACTTGTCGGAACAGTTGGTGACAATTATCCAAGCAGATTTATATTCAGCCAACAGGAAAAAATTTTGGGTATTGAATCCCCAAAGTTGCCCAACCAAATGTTCCCTCTATTGCCGGAAGAAAATGTGAGAAATGTCACTATGACATATGCATGACCATTGTAATATATTAAGAAAAAATTGACATACGAATATGGCAATGTTGGAATGGCTTCTCCATTTAAAGTACCGCGTGAATCACTTTCATTCAGTTAATATAGTACCATACAAGAACCGGTTAAATCATAATGCTTAATATATTAATACAAGTGAATGCGTAGCGCGTACTTCCATTTCACCGACATAACCTAAATACGCATGACCATGAGAAAGGAACGATGGACGAATTATGTAAACGATGTCGATCCAACAAAACACAGCCTTTGATTTGAAAAAGCTTTGTTTACTTCAAAACATGTTCTTAATTTGGGGCAGCAATTTTCTGATACATTTTCCTTGGCCCTACAAGCTTCGCGCTTGCTTGCGTAAACAAGCGTAGCCGTTTTTACTTTTACCGCGCGTGCGGTCGCATTTAAACGAAGCATAAAAATGCTAAATCATTATTTCGAACGAAAAATCAATCTGATGTTTCATAATATGAATAACTTGCGAATGTGCAACGGTACAATTATAAAATATTGTGCCTTACAAGGAAAACGGTTGCATTCGAGGTATTTCGATTTCTTAACACATGACGATTATCTCAAGGGTATTCGGTAACTTATGGAATGAGTTATATATATTTATATGCCGATGTGTTATGAGTACTTATGGGTACTTTTTAAATCCGGAATAAACTAGACGTAGCCTGTACATGGTAATATATGGGTATAACATAAAAAGAAATTTCGAATATTTCGTAATTTAAAAGTAGATATTTTCTACATTGTATATAGAAGAACTGTCGACTTTCCTCTGTAAGTTAGTTTTTATACAATTTCAAGTAGACCTGCCCCATGAAATTGGGTATATTTTTTACTCCATAGTTCCGTGTTACGATCATCGTGTTATCAACTATATTCCAAGTCGTTGTCTTATTCACGTGTTAAATCGTCACTGGGACGAATCTCAAAAAAACGTAATAAAAAAATTCGTGTTCATTTCATTTGAACGCTACGTTGGTTATTAACATCGATAAAATTGAAAATGATACTTAAAGTCAATTTTTATTTCTGCAGTGTCGCAGGGTATAATTACGCACAAGTGGCTTAAAGCAATTGAAACTTTTTGCGTCTGCAGCCATATTTAAAGGGATGCAGGAAAACGATTATACTCCACGTTAGGGGAGAAAAACACATAGTAACTGCACATGCCGGTTCCCGTACGAACGATTTCGATTCGCTTTTTCACTTATGTCGTGAAGATAATGCCTTTTTGGTGTCGTCTTTTCTGGAGGGAATAAATGTGACAGGCATCTAGTTCGCAGTCCCTAGAAATTTAACTCAAACAATTCGTAAAAACGTGATTATCATCAAACTCATATTACCCAAAAATTCTTAAAAAACCTATGTAATGAAATTAAAATATACGAGATAAAAGCATTATACGATACTAATCCAAACACTTAAAGACATTTAAAAAAAAATATATCTTTCACACAGTCAAACAATTTTGTCTGTCAATGTTTATCCAGATAAAGCAACAAAACATTTCACCGTCTGTAACTAATTATGTGCCCTCTTGACAAATAGGTAAAATAATAACTTGGTAAATTATGATTTTACCAACATCTCTGAAATGCTGATGGGTTCATCAAAACAGCTAATCGAAATATAAAATAAAACTGTTCCATTGATTTTTGGCCACAAATCGCTAAAGAATACTTTACAATACGTACAAGAGGTAATCCATGAGATGAAATTGGGTACAAATTCAATCAATTCGTTATCAATACGATTGCATTAAAATCTTAACAGCGAATATTCGATTAACGAGAACAGGGCCGGATTAGGCGGAAAAAACTTGGATTTCAATTATCGTGCGCTTGTTTCACACGGCCAACATAGATGGGAAATGGCAACCCAGCCAGTTCCACGACACGTCCGCTAAATTACTTGGAACGGTTTGTAACAAATATATTTTATTTTTGTGCTGTAATTCAGCCAGCGTTAACTAGCGCAGACGAAGCGTTTTCGGTACGGGGGCTAAATTGTATTAAGTACTTGTCGCGCGCTCGTTTTGTTCATTGTAAGGTAGTGTGATATCGGTACATTGCAATCTAAGCACTTTAATAATTTTATTCCAACACAATCATAACCAATTTGGTGGTGTACGAAGAATAAAACCTGCGGCGTACCTTTGAAAAGACATTGAAAGGCCTAGGTGAAGCCGTGCTTGCGAGAGACTCAATCTCTCTAGAAGACAAAATCGGTCGAACTGTTTCGCATTAGCCGGAACAAACAAGTAGATTGTGAGACGGGCAAGAGAGGAAGGGTATAACGGGTTTCCCGTTCGAATTTGGAACTGCCTGACGGGAATGACCTCCACCTTAAAGAAGTCTGTAGCCAAATAACACAATTTTTTGTGATGTGTTCCTGCGCTATGTGTAGGGTTTCCAATAATGAACTGTTTGGGGAGAGGGAAGATTGCTATATTATGTTGGCAGCAAAGGAATTAGACCCATTATGCTGCCAACACAGTAACCGCTTCCCATCAGGTGGGCCGGTGTGCCACTTTAGTGTATCAATAATCTAAAATTAAAAAAATAATATTTAACATTTCCAATAGACGTTCTCTTAAGATCTAGAGAGAAATCAGCTAATACGGTTTCACTCACATAAGATATGATTTAATTGAAATAGCCTTCCCTAAAAATATTTTAGAAATTTCGCCTCCTTCCGTCATCCGTTGAAATTGTAAGTTAAATAATGTATACACATTGCTATAATCCTTCAAACACGAACTTTATAACAAAACTTGTATAATTGTGTCAAAACCTTATAAACAGGCGACGGTACAACCCCTTATCGTCGCGAGATTGAAAACCCTTCTCGAGCTACTCGGAAATATGAAAACAAAATGAATTTTGAAGGCGTTAAAATCCGTGTAACTGACAAAGCACTCCACACGCATTAGACGACTGCCGCCAAAGAACAAAGAACTGTAGAGCCGGCACTCTGTATTGTATGGCCTGGAATCTGCTAAAACTGCTTGATGCGATGAACGAAAACTTTACATCAATCACTTTTAAGCTGTACGAATTCTGGGCTATCGTTTAAAAAACTTAATTTAAACAAGTGGTTATTTGACTTTTACTTGCCCAATTAAACCGTGGTCGCAGGCGACTATTTGAACCACTCGTCGCCTGCAACACAAAGATTGCAAGTTCGAATCCTGGCTGTACCAAAGAGTTTCTGTGAACTTTAGCACAGTGAATAGTCACACCACAAGGTTTACAGTGAAACATCGGGAGGTAGCCTGCATACGTTTGAGAAGAACGTGCTTGAAAAACGGCGATGGACTAGCCATCTGTCACGTTGGTACCTAAGTATGTATGACAGAAAGTAGGTATATGGATATTACACTTTCAGTGACCTTTGTTTGAAAGGCATTGCCACATCATTGCCTACTACTTTGCGGACCCTTGGGGTACGTGATGATATCACTCATATACAATTTATGTATCAAATTATTTACGAGTAAATAAGGAAAAAAAGACCGCTAGAGAGCACCTGCTTGATGTGGTATTTTGAGCATGGTGGTTTTTCTCCGAAGAATGTGTTATGTCAGCGATGAAACACGACTCGTATACCGCCTCTATAGGTATAGGTATGACGCAAAGGCCGCAAAAATGTAATTGCTTAGGTATGTACTATAAAATTCGAGGAAAATTTATATAATATAATAATATATCCTCACGCCTTCCCACAAAGGTCCCCGAAGGGGTAGGCAGAGGTGTATAGGTAATACCCACACACCCACTTTCCGCCAGAGGTATATTAGGTGCCAACGTGACAGATGGCGAGTCCATCGCCGTTACTCCAGCACGACTATACATACGCCTTTTGAATTTCTTCCCAGACGTATGTAGGTTTCCTCACGATGTTTTCCTTCACCGTAAAGCTCGTGGTGTGACTAATCGAAAGAGGAAAATTTTATAATTCAAATTCAAAGACGTGTGTACTTTTAGGTGTACGGGTGCTTGGAAAACTGTATGTATGTTATGTACGTCACTTTGGCACTTAAATATATATCGGGGACACTTGTGGCAAGGCGTGAATATAGATATATAATAATAATAATAATATATCCTCACGCCTTCCCACAAGGGTCCCCGAAGGGGTAGGCAGAGGTGTATAGGTAATACCCACACACCCACTTTCCGCCAGAGGTATATTAGGTGCCAATATATAGATATATGTAGTATATATAATATACTAATATGCTTATTTCGTAGTGTATGCGTTGCATGCTTTAATATTTGGCACTTCAAAACACGGTAGTTTGCAATTTCGTGAGCATAAAAAGTTATATTGTAACCCAAGTACATACTTTTTCTATATGAGCTCGAATATTATTTAGGTGCAATAAACGCAAGCTGATCCCTTTACCAGTAGGGTATAACAAAAAAAAACCTATGAACATACTATAATAACTTTTTTATTATTCCTGTTATTCAGTTACTAAAAGAAATATAAACACATGAGCTGGTTTAAAAGGTTTCAAGGTTAATGACGTGACAAATCATGTGATGGACAAATCGTTTGATATTGGGGCTTTACAATGAAAAACGTTCGCTCGTTGTTTACAATAAAAGGGCTCACCCCTAATTTCGAGCACCTATGTATGCAGCATGCACTCGTTTGCTAACAAACACCCAAGGGTTAACAGTCTGCTGCGTAACACAGGGTGATCAAAAAAGTACACCACCTGTGCATTTTACCCTTTTATTAACTTTATTCTCGAGCGTATTTCATTTGTGAAAAAAATTTGGTCTATTTATTCATTCTTGGGCACCCAAATGCGCTTGACAATGCTTTGGTCGTGGTTAATGTGGTGTGTAGGCTTCGAAAATTTAATTATACCTGGTTGTCTACACTAATATTATGAAGAAGAAATTATTAATTATTTATGGCCTTCCCACAAAGATCTCCAGAGGTGTATAGGTTGTGCCACACACCCACTTTCCACCAGAGATATATTTCGAAACTGATAAACCCAATAAGCTCTCAACCGATTAAAACATCATTTCACTTATGGACACGTATTACCTATATTATTTTAAAATAACATGAACAAAAAAAACACTAGAATATTAATTAATATAATTTAACGCAGGTGAAACCGCAGAGCACTTCTGACCGCAGGTTACACTTCACGATTCATACGCGCTAATAAGTTCCAATTATGCCATAACAGATCACGAAAACTTTCAGGACTTCGAAGCGATAGGTAGGCAGATAATAATGAAATTATTTCGCTGGAGATATATTTCTATTTGCCAACGTGACATATATCGATTTATCGTCGTCTCTAAAGAATAGCTCTACATATGAGCTTAATGTCTCCTACACATTTCACGTCACGAAGTTTCCTTTACTACTGACGTATTGTATAGCGTCTTTGTGAGACAAATTACTGTATTTAAAGTTACAAAATTTTATTGGAATTGCCCTAGAATTGCAACCTGCATATCTATGCATTCATTTGAAAATCAACATTGATATATGTTTCCCGTTTTTGTTGTTCCACGACCGCACAAAGTGTAACGAGAATGTCAATTGTAAAGCGACAATGTATCAAAATATTCTGTTGAACTAACGAACCGCCGCCGCAAACGCTATGACCACCAAAATTGCACTCTATTCTCTACCATAGTGTTTTTTGATAGCGTTTATTTATCGCTATTCAAAACTCTTGTAAATGGACGACAGGCATTTTCTGGCATGTTTATAAATCAGTGTAGCGCCGATACCGGTCAGTACCCCATCAAGTTGATAAATGCATGAAACTAGAGACTCCACAGCCCCATGTTGATGTGGATGGTATGAAATTGAGATAATGGCAGACTTAGATATATTACACCATAGATTACATTGCACGCTGGATACTACGCTGTCAGTTTTGAAGGGAGGATGCGTGTATGTATTACTAGCTGTACCCCGCAGTTTCACGCGTTAAAAGTTTGATAATATTTTTTGCAATTAAACATCCAGCTCATAATCTCCGAGATAATTCATTAAATTCCGTGTATCCGTTCTGAGGTGACTGAGTTGAGGATGTTTGTATGCTCACAGACATTAACACAAATAATAAACACATCTTGTAGGTTGCAAGACTAAAGTGAATTATGATATTCATAAACACAAAATAATATATTTATGTTATTTTATGTCGTCTGTACGTAAGATGTAGGTATGTATATTATATTTGTCTTTGAATATTCCATTTGCAAGTCGATTACTTCACCGTAATGCTCGTGGTGTGCTGAATCACTATATATTATATGCTAAACTATATAAGTTAGGAAAAATCTCATTACTACAACAGATCGCAGGGGTTCGAACGCTGATTTTGCAGGCTACTGGGCCACCGTTGTCTTCAAGTATTTATAAATAAATTATATTCAGAATAGCACACAAATAATGTGACTCTTATCTACGGAGAGCTAATAATCGAACAATCTTCTAAAAATCCAATCTCGAATTGACGAATATCCCCTTAAATTTGGAATCGCAAATTTTTTCTAATGGTTACATACCACACTGTAACCATGATTATTAATTCCAAATTTAAATCAAACTTAGGGACTCGGCGTGATGATATGTATGTATGTATGTAACCAAACTTACCATGGAGTTGAAAGTCGTAAATTGCAGAGAAGTATAAAAGCACGCACTGAACATTTTTTAAGTCATCGTGCTATCATAAAGATAATTTATCACAATTTTATCTCACGATTTTCCTTCGGTTAAGTGTGAGGGTAAACGCGAGTAAGTGCTGCTGATAAATCGTGTTGAGTTACCATTTTTATTTTTCCGTTTTTATATGGTGTTTGTTGCAACGAGTACCTTATATAATTGGTAATTGCCTGCAACTATGATAATATATTAAATACACTTCTTAAGATGAGATTACGTAATTTCATTATGTATCGTTAATTCTTTATCTTATTTCAGGGTTATAAAAATAATATTTTTTGAGATGATATTCGAATAATAATAATAAAAGCCTCGACCAACACCTCAAGAGGCTCTCGTTATACGGTTGGATCAAGTGCCTGATGCAGAAAGCAGTACTGCTCGAAACGACACGTATTGTGAGGAGATTTCTTTCTCTGGGACTAGAACCACCGGTACCTTGAACCCTGATCCCGATACCGGTGGGCCCCTATATTTTATATTTTTAAATATGTTTTTATATATATATATTTAAAATGTAATGTATAAGATGTATTTTAAATAAAGAATAATAATAATATATCCTCACGCCTTCCTACAAGGGTCCCCGAAGGGGTAGGCAGAGGTATGTAGGTAATACCCACACACCCACTTTCCGCCAGAGGTATATAAGGTATACCATTAGAATAATATTTTATAAAATTGTTTATTACTAAATCGAAAGTTTTTAGGCTATAGCAACGTTGTGTGTATTGAAGAACCTCACCAAACTTGGCAATTAATTCTTATTTGAACATAAAATGTAATTAAAACGAAACTAATTAATGTCAACCATATAATTAATACTAAACATGATAAATTTCGCCATATAAATACTTTTAAACTTTAATTTATTAATAAATCTATGTGACAAAACCGATTCCGACAAATTCCAATTCTCTGTTAACCAAATCCAGGCCACCGAATCGTATAAAAGGTTCTCAATTTTATGAGTTTACGTATTTGATATTCATTCCAATACTCCGTTCAATACCATTCGGTGGCTCAATGGGGAATTCAAAGTATTCGCAAGTCCACCAGAGGCCTACGAGTTTGATCTGGAATTAGTCCGATATTCAGTAGCTATTTGGAGGAGAACTATAAGTAGGAAAGCTTTGTATCGGTCGCATTGTACCCAGGACTAGGTGTGCCCTGCGGTGCCATCCGCGTTGTATTTATTCATACATTTGCGTATACGTTTCTTGCTTCGCTCCATATCAGTATCAATATAGTCGGTTCTCAATTAACGGGTTATCTAATGCAGTAAACCGTTTCGGATTATTAGTTTCTGAGATTAGCGCGTCCAAGCAAGAAACTAAACTCTTTCTCTTGATATCATTAGTGTAGATATAACAGATCAATTTTCAATTGTGCTTTGAATCTCCATATCATTTGTGATGTAAAACATGACTACATATACATACATATCATCACGCCGAGTCCCTAACGGAGAGAGTACAGAGCGCCAGTTCTCTCTAGACTTACATACCTTTTTCGCTTTGTCCACATTCATGAATACTCTATGCTTAACAGCTTAATTAGTTTCCCTGTTGCAAAACAAGTCACAAAGCATGATAGAGCTGAGAAGTACGAGAATATAGTAAACTTTGCACTGAGTTCAGTTTAACCGGATCACTACCAATACACCCATACAACTGTGCTCCCCTTCATTCCCTATTGAATGCTTTCAATCTGCACTGTTGGCCGGTGCACAACAAAAGCACCTCAGTTCTTATCTCAGTATATTGTACATCTGCAGTACCAACCGGCGAAATTAAAACTTGGATACTCCAGCCTCCCGAAGGGTTCCCGACGTCTGAGGTTAGGGTCCGATTGAATGTGGTCACTGCGGCTAAGGGGGCTTCACATCCCAGTTTAGAATGCCCGCTGTGGTTCGATTAAGTAAGGTTGCAATCTCGTCCATATAGAATGACGAACCTGCTATTAATTCTGCTCACAATGAACTATTCATGACTAGTTTATTGTGATAACTCTGGACGTTGAGATCAAACCCATTGCGGACGACCAAGTGCGTTGCGTAGTAAGTAATTATTCATAGTAATTTTATTACTCTACTAGGCAGTGCATCTGTAAGTACCAATAAATAGCTAATATTTTTTAAAGAAGCTAGAAGCTCCCTTCTCATATAGAAATAGAGAATAAATTTCTCTATTTCATCAGTTAAATTGTTTGGGAGTGCACTAATCAAATAAGTATACATTTTGTACTGTGTATTTATGTAATTGTATTGCAAGGTCTTAGTAAGTTTTTCGAGTGCATTGCCACTTGAGCGGATGACTAATGCGTCATCGTCATTCATTTTAATGAGTATTAGAGGTTGAACGTACAAAGTGGACATACAATGTTGATAGCCTTATTGCTAATTAAGTCATGTCTTATTACTCCGTCAAAAGTGTATTTAACCTAAGATCTTCAAACAAACTTTAACTTTACACAAAGATGGATAAAGTCGAAATTGGAATGGATAAAATCACATTGCAATGAAGTAGATGATTCAGAATTTTTCTCAACTTGTTCTGTTCTTCCGTATACCTGATAATTAATAGGAGCTCTACTGCAGTATACTAACAGTATATAATGATGAGAAATTATGTTAATTGCTTATTCAATTATATTCATAAATCACTTGAATATGTCAATCAGATAGTTATTCCAATGGGGAGTGTTTAACGTCATTACGGTGCCTTTAGGTAAATGCACTTTTATCATTAAGGGAAAGGGCATTTGGAATACTGTGAAATCTACTATTTGTGAAATAATTTTCAAATAAATAATATGGCGAATTTCCAACTCGCATAATTGTCTCGTCCTACGAGCCTGTCTATGTGAAAGGGATTGTGGCTAGAATTGGACATCTTTTTCATATATTAACAGTTTTCAATAATGACGCTAACTTCGGGGTTAGAGCGGTACCTAACCTCTAAGAACACGCCGGCCGGTTTTTTTTTGTTCACGGACTTACTAATTTCAACCATTACAACCACCAACTACGCTCTGCTACCATGTTGGCAATAACTGGGTTGATAAATAAATAACTTGAACTTGAATAAAAAATGCCTCACGTATATTATATAAAAACTTGTGACAAGACTAAAAAAAGGTATAGCCAATATAGATGGTACAAAATCAGTACTGGCAACATAACAAATATGGGTGCGTTCTCATATTCCAACAGATATCAATAACAACCTAATAACAATTATATCACTGTTTTGCATTTTGATCTTAAGTAGGTCTTGAAAATTGTCTCATTACGTTGATAACTCATGAAATAAGCCTAACGAAACCAAAAAATCTCTAACGTCTCAAAATAAAAATGATTTCCGTTCGCGAACTTTGTAAAACAAACTTGGATTTCGAATCTTCAAAGAAATTTCAAAATTAAGAAGATGCAGGACGATTTTGTTTCTTTCTTGGTATTAAGTACGATTTTGGCACATCGTAGCCGACCATTCGATTGCGAAGGGCTAGCATTAATTCAAAGGGCATGTCTCACTTCCTGTCCCGAGTACCAAGCACTGTCGAAATGTTAATTTACCGGAAATTAAAGTTGTTTCAACTTTACCCTTTGGACATGACTCTTCGCCTTTATTTGTGTCTATATGAATAATATAAATAGGTATTTTATAGGATTTCCGGATGCGATTTTTGTCCACAGATGACTGTGTTATTTTTCGCAGAATTATGTTTATGTATTAACATTGTGAACTTTACTTTGCACTTATGTATAAGGTAGACCTTATTATGCTAGTTGGATTTATTACATAGTGTTAAACGATAGTATTTATTTAATACAGAATATGTAATCTGAAATATGGAAAGATAATGTTATATTGCTGTGCTTTAGTGGAATATTTTAAATCTTTCAAACGTATTATCGATTTGCAATTTAAACTTCCCACTCTACAAGGGTTCCCGAAGGAGTAGGCAGAGCTGTATTAGCACGGTATTATGTGCTAACGTGACGTCCATCGCCGATTCTCAAGCACGATACACGATATACATACGTCTCCGAATTTCGCCTTATGCGTATGCAGGTTTCTTCTCGATATTTTCCGTCACCGTAAAGCTCGTGATGTTCATAATCAGTTTACTTAAGTTCAGAAAAATTGGTACAGTCGAGATTCGAAATTGCGAACTTTGCATTTGAGGCGTACTCGAAACACACGGCCACCACGGCAGTCTAAGCTTATTATGATCAACAAATCTTTTTGGGTCGTAATAAAATTGCATTATTAATTTCGGTTCGTTGTCCAGGGCATTCCACCTCTGTAATCCATTTGTAACATTAATAAACCATCATTGTGGCGCATGCGAATCGAGGTACTTGTAATTAAATGAGGTATCCTTGTTTTGTAGCTGCATGGACGGGGTTTGCAGTTATTGGGAATTTCACGGGATGTGTTTGCGGTTGTGATGGCATTCGGGTAATTTTGATCAGCAGTGGGTGTTCATCATGATGATACTATATTTATGTGTATATAAATAATTCTGTCCCGCGGTTTTACCGACGTTCACTCTTATTATACGTTTATATTATGTTGAATTGTTCACTTCTTTGACTAGCCTTTTTCAATAATTTATATATATACTCACGCCTTCCCACAAGGGTCCCCGAAGGGGTAGGCAGAGGTGTATAGGTAATACCCACACACCCACTTTCCGCCAGAGGTATATTAGGTGCCAACGTGACAGATGGCGAGTCCATCGCCGTTACTCAAGCACGACTATACATACGCCTTTGAATTTCTTCTCAGACGTATGCAGGTTTCCTTTCGATGTTTCCCTTCACCGTAAAGCTCGTGGTGTGACTAATCACTGTACTTAAGTTAAGAAAAAACTCATTGGTACAGTCGGGATTCGAACTTGGGACCTTTGCGTCGCAGGCAACTGCTCGAACCACTCGGCCACCACGGCTTCCTTTTTCAATAATATTATATTATATTACAATAATAATTATTAAATTTAACGCGGGTAAAATCGCGGCGCATATAATTCATAATTCATATTATAAGAGTGGCTTCGGCCATCAATTGACGTAGTATCTGCGGGTTATTGTATGTCAACTGGTTATCTTATCGCTCAAGTGATTCACAATAGGTACATCGATCAGTAATTTTTTGAGTATGTAAACTTGTGCTACACTTGCTATATTCATGTTATATAAAAAGGCGCTCTACTCTGCTCACCCCGAGAGCGATTGGGCGTGATTGGCAGACGTTAAAATACGGTTAGAGGTTAGATACGTGGCGGTCGAGTAGTTCAAGTAATCGTCTGGAAATGTTGTTCGAACCCCGACTGTGCCAATAAGTTTTATCTAAAATTAAGTTCAGCGGATCAGACCGCTGGCTATACGGTGAAATATACGATTAAGAAGGAATTCAAAGGCCTATGTATAGTCGTATTTGAGAAACGGTGATGGACTCATCCTCTGCCATACATATGCACATACGCCTTTGAATTTCGTCTCAAACGTATGAGGGTTTCCTCTCGATGTTTTCCTTCTATTACTGGTATGCTTAATCATGGATTAGTATTATAAATCATTGTATATATGTGCTGTTACACAAAATTTACTGTGACGTTCGATGTCTCATCATTACGCACATAGTATTGATCCAGGCAGGTACATATTTTTCGACAAAATTTTAGGTAACTGTCATTTTATCGTACAATGATAAAAAGGATTATAGTAAATAGGTATCAGTTTGTTTGATAAAATGTGTTTTAATCAAAAGAAAGCATATCATATTGACCTTCACGTTTTTGAAGCCGCACAATTTAGGATCCGATTTATTACTTTTTAGATCAGCACTTTTAATATTATTCGAAAAACTATATCAATAGTGACTTGGCATAACTTGCATGTTCTCTTCTTGATATCAGAAACAATTTAATTTACTTGGGCATAGTCAGACCAATAGTGGTTACTTTTCTTTGCCACGTGTACATAAGTAAAAACTAATCCGTTACTTACCTTTTTATGTCTTCTTAAGATTATTACATACATACATTCACAACAGCTTCCTCAGGATGTCTTCCTCACTGCCAAGCTGGTGGGGAGTTCAAGAATACACATAGGTATAGTCGAGATTCGAACTTCGAATCAATCAGCACTAATATAATTGTCTAATCAGTTATAACCATGTATCTAACGATTAAAGCTAGTGCATTATTATTCCAACGTATAGTTAACTTGTGGAGGGGCTTAGATGGGGTGGTTAATTACATTTCAGAGCGTTTAGTATTTCAGCAATGCTCAGCGTACACAGCTAGGGTTAAGGTATGAACTAGAAGTGCATATGCTTATGTATGGCGGTACTGTTTATACAGCAACTGGTATTAGGGATACGTGGAGAGAAATACGAATGTATGACCTTTCGTCAACGTTAAGATGTTATATATATGCGAATTATGGACTAAAGACATTTTGTTCATAGAAGTAAATATACCTACTTTATTTTTACTAAATTACTAGCAATAAAAATAAATGGCAACCTAGAATTATTATTCTAGGTTGCCATTAATAAAATAAATAAAATTAATAAATGCGTAGTAGCAGTAGCGTTTCTAGACTTACATACCTCTTTTACTTCGATCATAGTCATATCTGTCACGTTGGCACCTAATATACCTCTGGCGGAAAGTGGGTGTGTGGGTATTACCTATACACCTCTGCTTACCCCTTCGGGGACCCTTGTGGGAAGGCGTGAGGATATATTATATAGTCATCAGTCTTTTCATACATGCTCGCTAATTCCGAGTACTCTTGACGTTGCCGTCTTAGAGAATCCGATCGATGATGAAAAATGACACATTTACATTGATATATATGTATGTGTGTTTAAGTCTATTAGAGGGTAATTTAACCGCGTCTAAGCGAGGGTGATTTCCCCGGCTTGTCTGCATATACCCGATCTGAAACTAGAAAATTAATATTCATGAAGGGTAATCTTTATCGTTCATTTCACACCATTAAACCATCGAATTCAGATGCGATAAATCGAAACTCATGCTTTTGATAGCTAAGCTTTGTGCTGAGATTTAGTTAACCACTGGCTTTTGTCGGTCGTTTCAGTGTTGGAATTGACAAGTCATGGTTTTCAGCTTAATGTACTTGGTTCTTTATCACGATGAATATAAAAAAATATGTACAGCCGTAGCCGTAGACTCACGGATCTTACGTATCAATATAAGCTTCGTCTCGCGGTTTCACTCGCTTTAAATTCGATTATCTATACTAATATTATAATTACTTGTAACTTAGTATTTGTCTTTTTTTGCTGTTATTGAAATATATTCATCTTATAGGCAGTTTACCTATGTGACCAATTTCATCCGATTGCGTTAAGCCTTTCTGACGTGATTAAGTATCAAAAATCCACCCATTCAAACTTTCACATTTTTAATATAGAGTAGGTCCGATCATATGTGTACATATCATATAGATCAAATATAGAATACCATAATACTTTAAAATAATATATATTTATATTGCAAAAGATAAACAGAGAAAGAAAATGAAAAGTAATAATGCAAATTTCCTTTTGAATTTAAGCATTTTATACACAGTAAATAAATCGTACATTGAAGTGTACTGTATAGATGAACGGAATAATAAAATTAACATACCCTTTGATGACAAGATCAGAAGTATGAGATACTTAAACATGCACGAGATGACTAAAGTGAGCTTAAAAGGCGAAAGAAGTTTTTAATCTGGAAAAGTAGCGTTTCATGCTGTTTTTAATCTGAAGTTAACTGAAATAAAAATGCCGTTTAGTTCTTTGTTAATAAGATATCATGGTATGTATGAAGGGATAGGCATCTACCTACATGCTACCAATGCGCCCACAGTGCATGCGTTGCACCTGATCGGGGACTCGCTCACTCAGTGTGAACATATAGATCTTTTTGCTGACTGCATGGAAGGTTACTAACCGAAGCTTCCAAATACCTACATATGGATTAAAGCGTGTTGGTGTGTTGGTGATCTCCCTGTAAACCGCATGTGACTGTAATTAAATAAATAAATAAAATCTTAACTGTCATGCTAAAACTAGAATATTGATACTGGTATAACGTATTAAAGTACGTATAATAATTATAGATACTGGCCAATGGAACTGGGTATGTTCTACCCTCGGTTTCACCCGGGTAAAATTTTACTATCCCTACTTTAGATTCTTTTTCTCATACGGGCCAGCTAATTTAAAAATATATTCTTAAATCGGGTTAGTAATTCTTTAGATTGGCGCCATTAAGCAAATAAACTCTACCTCTTTATAATATTATACTATGTATTTAATTAATCAGCCTCTGTTTAATACCATTAATTTAATTAAGCTTAATAAGCTTTTGAGCTTTTAAGTATAGTGCTTGTTTTCAGTATATTCAATATGATTTGCTTGTGGCTCAATTGTGATTAAATAATAGCTATCAGTCATTCAGTTAGTCATATCAGTTATCATTGCGCAATCTGTATATCATAGATACTATATCTCAATTGAGTGCGTTGTAAATGTTGCCACAAACCCTAATGTACTCCTAAGTCACTTAGAAACAATTTCCCGTCAACCGTGAGCAGATAAAATAATAAGTAATCACAAAGGCCAGCCAATCCCTTTGTGTCACTAATTTTATCTATCCGCTCTGCTGGTCCATCCTTAATCTGAGGGGTTGACTTCTAGTTTGCATTCGAGATTCCTAACAAAGTTTAAAAGTTAAGGCAAGTAAAATGTGCAGCTGCGAAAGAAATGAGGTCGATGATTTGAATTTCGAAATTTTCTTTACACTTGTGTAAAAAGTGAGTGGATGATAACCGCACACCTCTGCCTATCCATTCGAGGACCCGTGTGGGACGGCGTGCAGAATTTTTAACTGAACATATAAAAATGTACAAACTAGAATTATGAATTATCCTTTCTAATTTGGAACTGAACGTTTGAAATTAGAATACTTTCCTGAAGATAGTTCGGGACGATATTAAATTATCAAATACTTAGACGCACACGTTATGTCGTTATCTGCAGGCTGTCTGCATAACTTAATAATACAACTATGCGTCCGTCAGCCTTAATACTGAGCTGTAGACAACCTAACTGCCTTTAAACGCTTTACCAATATTTCTGAACTATGTCTCGATTAAATATTTTAAGGTATATGTGCATGGATAGGAAATATTTTCGCTTATAAAGCGCTATTTGAGCTCTATAAATAGGAGGGATATGGAGTAGGCAATAAAAATGTGTAAAATATAATTGAAGATTATTTCATCGCCGACATCAACACCGTTACAGCAACACTAACACAGCAGGTCTAACAACTTTCTGCTCTCCAACTAGTTATTGCTTTAGAAGTCCGCGGGTGCAAATTGCGTGTGTTTTATTAAATTTTCAACGCCTTAAGCTTTACGAGTGTATTGTGAAGAAAATGGCTAAACTTGGCAACGCTTCGCAACGTTATAATTAATGGCGAAAGGCTGGGCAAAACAAAAAGATAATTGCGCCCAATTAATTTCAGCTCCTTGCAAATGAGGGTAGCTCTCTCTCTATGACCCCTCAACGCTTTTATTGGTTTCGGGCGATATTTAGTTCGTCCAATTGTTTGTTTTACGTTTCAACGCGATAATAGATTTTCTTATTGAACCGCCGGTTTGGGTCGTTTGTTTTAGGATTCATTCATTTAAAAGGAATCGCGTAACATATAGGCACATTTACATTGTGCTGTCTCATTTCGGACCCTTTTAAATTGTTTTGGAGTCAGAATATCTCGGAGCGGTCTCGAAAATAGCGCTTCAGCAGCAATTACATATTATATATGTTCAGCAGTATGTACCTTTTCATATAAAATAGTACGCATTCGAATAAATACTATATATACTTCAGGAGATACTCAGTTTACATGTGACTGTAATACCCAATGAGTTCAAGAATATATTTGTTATAACGTGGTATAAGGTGTCAAAACAGCATGCGGTTCGTCTTATGGTAAGCGGTTACCGCCGCCTATGGACGATTGCAACGCCAAATGTGTTTTTATTTTACCCGCACGAGTTCTACCCACATATTTTCAAGTCGCCTTTAAAACTTTTTTCGTTTTTTTAAGCTATGTGGTATTTTTAAGCCTGACATGTTGCTAATAACAACTGTGTTTTGTTTCAGGCCGCGCTTTGCGCCGACTATAGCGTGCCTGTCGATTGTGTAAACGCAGGACCAGCGCCACGTCCCAGCTCCTTCCACGAGATATCGGCTCCTAAAGTAAGTAATTAAAAAAATCAAAAATTTATGTTTAGACATAGCTTGTGATGTCTTAAGATTTATTTTTTTCTCTTGTAATCCACTAAGGTGGTAAAATAAGCGTGTGAAATGCCTTATTGTAAGTAGTTACCACGGATTAATGCAACACTGATATATATATATTTTACTAATATTATAAATGTGAAAGTTTGTAAGTTTGGATGTTTGCGGTTCTTTCACGGCCAAACGGCCGAACCGATTTGGCTGAAAGTTGAAAAGTTCTTATATTATAATGTATGATGCTCTTTCACGGCATAGCGGCTGAACCGATGTGATTCTAGCAGGCAATTTTCCAAAGCTAGGTACTTTTTCGAACTCCACGCGGGCTAAGCATAAGCTAGTATATTTATATAGATAGATAGGATCTCCAAGACTAAGGTACAAATACATATCTTATGCATATAGATAAAGGGTGTGATAATAGTATGTTTTCAAAGAACAATGATTTTCTCACTCGTATATGATTTGACCTTCTTGAATGAGTGACTGCTCTAATTCTTCTTTTTTACTACTTTGATAAAGAGTATACACATACGTCTAACATGGTGACATTAACACGACAGCGAATGTTCAGGAGTAATTTTATTCTAATTAGTTACCCTGGTCCTTTTAGCTGCTTTAAGAAACTGCTTTCCGAGTATACATCACGATATATTACCGTTATATTATATGATCCTGGATCAAATCGATCGGACGCTCAAGGACGGGAACGTTAAGAGTACTCGAAACCGACGAGCATGTATGAAGAGACTGATGAATGTGGACGAAGCGAAAGAGGTGTGTAGGTCTAGAGAGAACTGGCGCTCTATACTCTCTGCCTACCCCGTTAGGGACTTGCCGTGATGATATGTATGTACGTTATATTATGATCCATGAGAAAAAAATATATTTTTTTTAATTTTGTGGTAAACTTATACGGTAAGTTTTAATTTGTCAGGTATTCCCACAGTATGCTAAAGGTCAGGTGATGCAATCGTTGATATACTACAGCGATTTTAGTATAATAAAATATTGATAATGTGACGATAATGGGTCTTTCGAATACGATAAGATAATTCTATTTTTTTAATTCATTGACATTAATGTGTGATTCATTCTCATTGTTATCTACGCAATCGTGATTAAAAATATAAAAACACCCTTTGGATAAACACTTACATAGTCACTTCTGTTCGTTTCTGTATGTTTTACACTTCTTGAGAGAAGCTGGTTTAAGGTGGTAGGGCATAACGGGTTTCCCGTTCGAATTTGGAGCTGCCCGATTGGGCAAATAACATTTTTTTTTGGGTTGTGGTATATTATGTTGGCAACAAAGAGATCAGTCCTAATATGCTGCAAACACAGTATAGCTCTCTGAACACGGAGTGGCAACGCGTACTTCGATATCGTGAGCGTAAATAGGCTACGAAAACCGCTTCCAATGCGGTAGGCCATATGCTTGTTTGCCACTCTGGAGGTAAAAACAAACGAAAAAAAAAACAAATATATATAAATCATCACGTCGAGTAGAGAGAGTAGAGTACCAGTTCCTCGTCTTCCACCTCGTTTCACCGATTTTCATCTTGCCGGTCTAGAGATGGTACTTACTCTTGACGTTCCGATTCTTGAGTCTCAGATCGATTTTATATTTGTAGTCGAAAATTGGTCCTCATTTGCCTTTTAATCTAATACATTTAAAATACCCCCATTTAAAAGAGTAAGGGTTTCTAGGGCATAAATAGTGCGACGTAAATTTCCAGCAAAATTTTGTTAGATGATAAAACGAACGAAACTGTAATCTTTGCTCGCCC
Source organism: Drepana arcuata (assembly GCA_016069955.1). NCBI lineage: Eukaryota > Metazoa > Arthropoda > Insecta > Lepidoptera > Drepanidae > Drepana > Drepana arcuata. Next base: position 14,237 of record JACCPG010000971.1, on the reverse strand, counting down.
CTTCAGGAACCCTCGTGGGAAGGTGTGGGACTGAAGTTTTACCCATAATATTCAACTATTGAATCAACGTGGCAAAATTGCATAGTTTATTTTATTATGTTATGTCAAAAAGTTATTTGAGTAAGATTACTTACCTACGACTTGTATGGTACGACTGATAATGAATAATCTATCTAGAGATAAACATGGTGATATATGAGTTAATTTATATAAGCATGAATAATTTTAAACGAATACATGTTACAGTAAATAATCATTTAAATGATAATACCTATTTTATATTTTTTATTTATCTTCACGCCTTCCTACAAGGGTATCCGAAGGGGTAGGTGGAGGTGTAAATGTAGTATCCACACACCCACTTTCCGCCGGAGATATATTTTCGGTGACAACGTGACAGATGGCGAGTCCATCGCCGGGGTACCTGGCGCTCTATACTCCCTGCCTAACTCGTTAGGGACTCGGCGTGATGATATGTGTGCTTAGTCACGGATAGTATTGATTCCATGTAATTTGCAATAATGACGTTACGTAATACTTATCTTGTATTTCTTTTTAAATAAAAAAAGCTGCTTTTATATAGACTAGGTACGTGACAAATTAAAGATCAATAAAATACAATTTGTTTTCTTTACCTTTAGTTATAGGGCGATAAGTATCATGCAACACCCGATACATGCCATTCTTTTCTTGTCTTTCGAAATTATATCTGTTCGCAGAGTTAGTTCATCTGGTCACATTAGTGAAAGTAAACCAACTATTACTCATGGCTAATAACAAATTTCACCGTACATACTGACAATCCCACGCTGGATATAATGGGTAGGAGAATTAATCGTTTAAATAAATACAAACTTCGCGACGACCTTATCAAGAATGTGGTGTTGTAAACGAATGAGTCACAGAGTCATTCAACTTGGATCATATCTGAACATCGAACTCGGTCAGTCGTGCGCGGCCGAAATGTATCCTTTTTAAGGTTGTGAGTCAACCGTTTTACTTCGCAAGTGTGTTTATTTAAGTAACGAGCAAAGTTGGTTCAATAATATGCTTATAAATAAATTGTGAAAGCTTCATCAAGTATGTATTTCATCGCCAAATAACTTGCTACTACCAGACGTTGGTAGGTTCAAAGTAAAGTTGTAAAATGTCGGGTGAAAGGATGAACATTAAAACTGGGAATATGAATCCTCTCCCTCAACTCTCACATTTCGCTGGAAACAAATTTAGGTGCCAACATGACAGGAGATTCCATCGCCGTTTCTCAAGCACTGCTACAATAATACATACGTATTCAAATTTCTTCTTAAATGTTTGGTGGTTTTTACTCGCTGTTTTTGGTCATCTGAAAGGTCGTGGTGCGATTAATCATTACTTAAGTTCAGGAAAACTCATATAGACAATAAACTGGGGTTCGAAACTAAATTTTGGCGACTTCTCGCTACGCAGCTCCTAAATAAATAGCTGTAACCGCTTGTAAATGTAGTGGCAATTGAATAATAATTAAAATCTAGTTGTAAGGTCATCTTTAGTGTTAACTATGTTAGTAGCCTTAAATAAAATATAATATTATTTATTCATATATGAGCCTGCAAGAAGTATCTGTGTCAAGAGTATATAACAAAAAAACTATGATTAATAATTATTTTAGTATAACATTAATATATAGGTACTAGTAACTACTTACTTACTACTAAAAAGAAGAAAAAAAAAAAAATATATTAACTAAAAAATATTCTTAAACGGAGTCCCTTTAGGCAGGGTTCCGAAGATACTGGCAGCGTTCCCCCTTTGAATAGCTAGGCTCATTCTTTGTCCGAGGTAGCTGCCAGCTCTTCGGTCTCCTGTGATGTCGACCAACCTTTTTGCTATTTCTTTAAATAGCTTTGTGGCACTAGGACCCCACGGACCAAGGGTCTCGACACCGAATGGGACCAAATCATATTCGGAGCCTAGACACCTGTATTTGCATACTTTAGCTTTTTCAGCCGCTTCACAGGCCGCACCAGCTCTGTTGTTGGTTCCATGTAGATGGGAAGGGGCCATCGTGTCTGAACAGATTGCATACCATACCAGCACCCGGCCCATTTTCCATGGAATCAAAATCATACCGTCCGGTCTCTTGCCATCGTCTCTGGCAATACCAGTCGGCTCAAGTAGACTTGGCACGTTGACGGTGGCAAGGGACCGGCGTATGATATCGTATAATATCAATAAATAAATACATATATATTTTCGAATACTATTGAAGTATTTAACAAATTAATTAATTAGAACATTCCGTTATCAGGAGAATGCAGCCTTCGAATGTATCTAAGACCAATAAAAATGCAATGAACGAACTACCTGTATCATTTAATTAATTTTATTTAAACATTCCATGTGCATTCATGATTAATATTATCGTTAACCTTAAGATAAGCTTAATCATGATTCCTGAGTCACTCACTGGATACGCAGTTAATCATAATTCAATGCTGTTATAATTTCAATACGAACAATAAATAATATCATTAGTAATTACATCACTTAGGAGCTTGTGATACCTTTAACGAATCATGCATATTAATCAGCAATTACAATGAGAAAAACAATTGATTGATCCGAACCCTTCGTGAGTCAGATATGACTCAATGCAACTACATAAGTACGTCCCTATTGGGTTAACCGACACGTCATTGGATGTGTAATGTTATTGCAATGGGGGTGTGTCACTGAAGTTACATATAAGTTGCACATTATACCTTCAAAATGTTATTGAGGTATTTTTAGTGCTATATACAGCTCGAAACGAGGAATATTCATTGGATTGGATGAATATTCCTTAATTTTTAACGAACTTGCAATAAAATCACGTGCCAATATAAATTATGGGCTTTTGCTTTACTGAGCTAAATGTTATTATCCAATGATACCAATCCAAAATGATCCACCCGTAGTTCCACACAGTGATTCCCAATAATCTAGATACTGTGACAAAAAATTGTTTTACATGCTTTTAGAATGGTTGTCGAAAATTTTATTCATAAAATGGGACTTTAAAATTGTGTTAATGCAGGAAATGCTACGTACGCATTGTATGAACATAGATTTTTTTCTGTGTATAATTAGTTGAAGCTTTCATAGTCTTTTGCGAAGTTTATACCTATAACATTTTCCGACTTTAAGTCCAGGGCTAAAGAAAATATTTCGCATATTTCGAGAAGTAGAGAAGTTTCGAAGTCATATGTGATATTATGTCTGAGGGATAGAAACAGACATCGTCATCTATCACACCAAGGTGCTAACCTCTTGGGAAACTATGAGTTACCTCTGCCGAATGCTTCGAGTATTCTCGTAGGGAAGGCGTAAAGATACACGTAAAAGTAATTTAAGCCGGGGCTATATTTGCATCTACGGGACATTAACGTTAATTGAATTAGGTTTCATCATCCTGTCTAGACTTCATTTTTAATTTGTTTCAAAGCTATGAGTCACTGGCGCAAGTATTATAACAATGAAAGTTAATTCTTCCTAGCGGCTTCGTTTGAGCCAATTTAACAATTCATCGAAATTGTTCCTTGCAAAAACTATTTAATTGAAAATGGTTGTTAAATGTTGAGTCATAGATTACAGTTTTAGATCTTTGAACTTTCTTACTTGAATAAAGATCTCGTTCATGTAATTGGTTTCAATTCTGCGCGAACATTATCGCCGCTAATTTATTTAATAGGTGCGCCCACGTCTCCGGCTTTTTATAGGATTCCCCGTAGCTTTAGAAAAAGCCGAGTTCGGAAGATGAGTTTCTTTTGTGATGAAATAGAACAATAATGAAATACTTTGTAAAAGTGTGGCGTGGCCTTAAACAGTTATTTAAAATATGTGTAGGGGTAGGGGTAATAGCCTAATGCAGAGGAAACTATCATATGTTTAAGAAGAAATTAAAAGGCGTATGTATAGACATGCTTGAGTAACGGCGATAGACCCGCCGTCTGTCACGTTGTTTCCTAAACATATATCTCTAGCGGAATGTGGGTATGTGTGTATAAGCTATACACCTCTGCCTACCCTTTCGGGGACCCTTGTGGAAGGCGTGAGGATATATTACACACTCAGTGCGGTAAACTAATGGTAATATGTAAATACTGAAAGTATGCGTCATACAGATAGGCCTTCTGCCACCAGGAGTTCCCTTACATCGCATGATTTCATCGTGACGTACATTGCGGTAGTACTCGTAATTGCAAGCCGTGGCTACCTTATTTAGTAATACGTCATATTTTGCAGTGAGTAGCATGAATTCAATGCTATTGTAAAATGTGATGCAGATGTGCTAAGTACACTAAGTAACTGTGTTGTTGGTTACGTCTTTTTATGTTTTATTAAGATTCAGAGCATATACACTTATATAACGATGTAGTCTAATAGGTTTCCAATCAAACTAACATGAATCAGGTAAGTACAGTGATCTTGACCTAGCCTCATTTCTAACCGTATGACACACTAAGTTTAATTACTCATCTGAATGAGATTCCAAGTATAAGTGTTTCTGCAGGGTACATAATACGTTTATTAGTACTTGATTCAAATAATTACAGTTCAACTCTAACATCTATTAATTGAATGTAAAATTTGCTTGGTTTCCACCGTTCTTTTGGCTTCTTTTCCAAAACCAAACCAAAACTAATAAATTGAAGGAAAACGCGTTCGAATCACTATAAACTGATAAAATTAGTCGAAGAGCCAGGGTAGGGAAGATACATGAAGAATAGTCGAAACCAGAGGTCAAAACTTTTATTTATTAATTTATCAGGAAAAAGTAGTGAAGAAAACTTAATAAATAACATCCTCATGCCTTCCCATAAGGGTCCCCGAAGGGGTAGGCAGAGGTGTATAGGTAGTACCCACACCCCCACTTTCCGCCAGAAATATATTTTAGGTGCCAACGTGACAGATGGCGAGTCCGTCGCCGTTACTCATGCACGACTATACATACGCTTTAGAATTGCTCCTCAAACGTATACAGGTTTCCTCTCGATGTTTTCTTTCGCCGTAAAGCTCGTGGTGTGGCTAATCACTGTACTTAAGTTCAGACTCATTGGTACAGTCGGGGTTCGAACTTACGATCTTTGTGCCGCAGGCTACAACTCGAACTACTCGACCACCACGACTGACTTAATAAATATTTTAGAAAAAAAACAACCGCATATTTACCTACAGTTTACTTATTAGTACAAATTGATTGCCAAAATGTACATTAACTCGAGCGAAGCTGCGGAAAGAAGCTAGTGCGATATGTATGTACTGACCCTTCGTATGGAACATATTCAGCGAAGTTGTATTATTCTAATGACAATGGCACATCTGTCGGAGCAGTGCGTAACAAACTCCACATGCGTGAACGTCAAACACGGAACACCTGCGCCCATGTGAGTCACAGCATTCACGTTAGTTTAATCCAATGTGTGACGGAGGTAAGGTCGGGAACACCGTCTGACTCACCTCTGACTGATAGCAGATGTGTATAAGGATCTGTTTTCATAACTCAGAAAACATTAATTAACAATAGCAACAATAGCTTCCGTTTCCTTTCATCTTTATTGTTTTTGTTCGCAACACCATTGTATTTTCGAACAATAAACTAGCTTATTGCTAGTTTTTGTTATAATTGTTTATTTAACACAAGAGTAATAATAAAGGTTAGCATCTTATCAGTTTAACGCACATGATAACGCTACCTTGACTATACACGAAATGTCAAGAATTATAAAATAAAGTGAGTAGATTTCGCGAATTTCGCAAGATACTATTTGATTAGACTACAAAACATTTTTGGCAAATAATTTTAATTTTGACAAAATGGTCACATTTATTATTATTCCGATTGACGCGTTTTGAGTAGAAGTGTTCATATAACCAGAAACCCCTACGCTATATCCTTCAAAGTGATATCTCACTATATATAGAAACATATTTTCTGAATCTGATTTGAGAAAGAGCACAGCTCAAACCAGCATAATATTTAACTTTAATCCCATATACCTACGCCTTCTCGACGCTGGATATTCTACTTATCGTCAAACCATATGTTTTACGTCAATCTGATGTAGTTAGCGAATCTATTTCGAGCGGTGATAATAATGTTAACAAAATTGATAGCACAATTTAATACTAAATTAATATATAATATTTAATTATGCCGTGGTTCGAGCAGTTGCCTGCGACGCAAAGGTCGCAAGTTCGAATCCCGACTGTACCAATCAGTTTTTCTGATCATCAGAGATTTCATGAACATGAAGTACAGTGATTAGTCACACCATGAGCTTTAAGGTGAAGGAAAACATGGAGAGGAAACCTGCATACGTCCAATGAGGTTTTTTACATCAATGCATACGTCTGAGAAGAAATTCAAAGGCGTATGTATAGTCGTGCTTGAGTAACGGCGATGGACTCGCCATCTGTCACGTTGGCACCTAATATACCTCTGGCGGAAAGTGGCTGTGTGGGTATTACCTATACACCTCTGCCTACCCCTTCGGGGACCCTTGTGGTAAGGCGTGAGGATATATTATTATAATATGTATATATATTATTTATTATTAATTATTTAAAAACCCTTGACAATGACTATGTGATCCTACAATTTACGATGTCACCATTACACCCAACTTAAAGTTTGCTCTACAGTATCGAACGAAAGCACTGTATTTTCAGTATGTAGGTGTTCGCTTATCAGTACCTATTGTACTACCCGTATTAGTGTTTACTGGTACGTGCTTAACATCCACAATCTCCACCAACATTATAAAGGGGAAAATTTTGTTTGCAGAAAGTTGTCTCTTCTACTGAACCGATTTGTATGGTTATTTTTGCATTAGCATTGCATATTTTCTTTTATTTATCATTAAAATAGTCCTTTATAGAATAGTAGTATTTCTCAGTAGCTCAAGCTCAGTAGCCATTTCTTTAAGTTCTTTTTAAGTTATTTTATGGTTGCTCTAATTTTCATAGGGATTTTATTGGAAGTTATTATCAACTACATTGCAAATTAATAAAATGATCTTTCACTTCCCTTGATAATTTCAATAGTTACACCTATTATAACTTTATATGATATCGATTACGTCATAGACTGACTTCGATCAAAATGAGTGCATTCACCTTCAGGCTTAGATCACCAATTCACACATTGCTTGAGGATATGCATGTATAAGTAGGTGGTACATAGCAAACTACATACTTTTTGTACGTTTATTACATTGGGTCGGTCGAAATAGTTTCCATTTGTACGTATTAGACGTAGTACGTATTAGAATAAAGTGGGTGGGAGGTATTCGGGGACCCTTGTGGGTAGGTGTGATGATATAATTTTACAATAAGATTTAATTTACATAATTATCTGATAGTAGATCCGTGGTGGCCGAGTGGTTCGAGCAGTTGCCTGCGACGCAAAGGTCGCAAGTTCGAATCCCGCCTGTACCAATGAGTTTTTCTGAACTTAAGTACAGTGATTAGTCACACCACGAGCTTTACGGTGAAGGAAAACATCGAGAGGAAACCTGCATACGTCTGAGAAGAAATTCAAAGGCGTATGTATAGTCGTGCTTCAGTAACGGCGATGGACTCGCCATCTGTCACGTTGGCACCTAATATACCTCTGGCGGAAAGTGGGTGTGTGGGTATTACCTATACACCTCTGCCTACCCCTTCGGGGACCCTTGTGGGAAGGCGTGAGGATATATTATTATTATCTGATAGTAGATAATGGTTGATGGTTTACCGCGTAACTTATTTATTATTATTCGGTTCATATACCAATTTTTTATAAAGTACAACAATATTTACAATTGTACACCTTTACTTCATATGCGTTTCTAACTAGAAAAAAACTATTGACGTGAAAAGTGTTGTAAGACAGTGTTATAACCAGAGAACCGAAACTGTATCAATTCAGTTTCGTTGACATATTCGTCTAACTATTATCTGTCACGTTGGCACCTAAATATATATCTCTGGTGGGTGTGTGGGTACTACATACACACCCTACCCTTCCACCTATCATTGCTATATATTATATGCATATGAGAATAAGTAGTGTATACTTTCATAACATATTCATAACTCAATCAGATTACGAACTACGCTCGTTCCACTCAACCTTGAAGTATAAAATTTTCCATTACACGGAAGATGACATCCGGTTGACGATATTCGCATCTACACTATAACTACGTTGTATGTAGTGGGTAGGCTACACAACAAAGTACTTAAGAACAAAATGATCTCAGATCAAATACTTATGAAGGAATTGATTTAATGCAAAGCTAATATCCTACGTAGGTAAGGTGTTAATCTTTTTAACATATTTTGCATTCAAATTAATCTGAAATTACTAAGAAGATGGCAGTTATTAAATATGAATATCGAGAGTATTAATATTCTCATACTCATAAACTAATTCACATCCTACTGAGATATAAGTAAATGTATCCAAGTTTACTAATTCAGTGAACCCATCAAAAAGGTTAGCGGTTGCCTGCGACCCAAAGATCGCAAGTTCGAATCCCGACTGTACCAATGAGTTTTTCTGAACTTAAGTACATACAGTGATTAGTCACACCACGAGCTTTACGGTGAAGGAAAACATCGAGAGGAAACCGGCATACATCTGAGAAGAAATTCAAACGCGTATGTATAGTGTATAGTCGTGCTTGAGTAACGGCGATGGATTCGCCATCTGTCACGTTGGCACTACTGGTGGAAAGTGGGTGAGTATTACCTATACACCTCTGCTTACCCCTTCGGGGACCCTTGTGGGAAGGCGTAAGGATTTATTTCATACATTGTTCTCATATGTAGAAAAGAGAGTACCTGGACGTAGAAAAAGATTATAAGGGTCACAATTGTTATCCATGACTACGAGAATCTTTCGTGAATATTACGATTATGAGGTTGGAAATCGGATTTCTCATCATTTGAAAGTCCTTTTAACTAAAACTACGTTAGTTGATAGAGCAGTAGTCAATCACGGACTTAAATGGCCGCTTTATCGGGCTGTTTTCATTATTGTGTATGGATAAAAAAATTTTTTAGGTTACGCAAACTAAAACGGCCATTGAAGGTTGTCGGACTTGCCACAAATGCCAAATGACTAAGATCGATCACGGAATGTTATTCATTAATACACGTTGCTTGCGCCAAACCACTCCAGTAACATATAAAGTCCTGAATAAACCAGTCGTTGGACACCCAACAAAATTCATAAGCCAGTTACAATATTACCAAATCACAGTTATTTCCTTACGAAATTATAGCTTGACTATTCAGTCATATCTACATAGATCGTATCTATTCTAATTATGTAGTAGTTCCTAGGTAGGTACAAAGGCAAGCAGCCGATAGCAACATTCCTCCGCCATCGTGGATTACAATCCGTTCTACTATTACCATTGCCGACCGCTGGTTCAATGTATCTATCGCATAAACGACCTCAAAACGGTATTCGACCTAGTCGAGCGTAATCTAACATAATTCAAGCCGAACAGAAATCCGAACGCGAAAGTTAACGTTTGGTTACTCAACTTCAATAATGTGTGTTCTGTGTTCTATTGCATCTTACTAAAGTTCAAAATAGCACGGCTGATTGTCGGACACGTGCGGAATAGAGGTATTAATGGAGAAGGCTACTAACAAAAAAGCGTTCAAGCGCTTTATGTTCGTGAGCGGATTTGTGCTATGGGTTTGTTATCGTTCTGTAGCCACAGCGCTGTAGCGCTGTATAATCTATTTTCACTGCGATGACTCAAGCCTCGGTAAACAGTATGCGGGGCGATGAGTCACCGTTTTACACATTCGCGTATAGCGTTTAGTAGTGTTGTCAGTCTACAGTTGGGCTCGTCAAGTAACTCAACCTTTCTAGGCGTTTATATCGCAGGTTTAGCTGCCGGACGCCTAGACTTAAAACATCATTGGCGAGATAAGCTACTGTTTGTAGGAAACAACTTCGTTGAGAAGAACACGTTTCTGTGAAAGTGTATTCTAGTTTTGTGTTTTGTGTGTGTGTGCGTGTCAGCAGTGAAACGGTCGATAAAGTTGGTGATCGTTCTGTGCTATTTGTGGATCCTTGGATACTATTGGATTTGTTTTGTGCTAAGTTGGATTTGATGATATAACAATGCCATCGAATAAGAAGTTGATATCAAAAATGCGCCAGATTGCCCAGTGGATTCTGGTAGTTCATGTGGTGAGTTATTTATCTTGTAAAAATATTGGCTGTAGTATTACGACCGATATCACAAATCAATATTTTATTAAGATGTTCACAATACATTTATTGTTTGTACAATATACGCTTCATTATTTTAACTAACGGGTCGAACAAGGTAAAGTAGATCTTAGTATTTCTTCAAAGTATTTTTTTTTTCCAATAATTGAAATAAAACTTAAAAAAAGCATATTACACTATACTAATAATAAAAATAATTAATATTTTTAAATATAGTAGTTTAATATTAATATTTTTAAGTATATTCAAAAATTTAATCTATAAGATGTATTTCAAATAAAGAAAAATGAGTATATGTAAGGATAAAATAAGAACCTACATACATAAAGAACCAGAGGTCTGAGTTAACTCAGTTACAAGTCCAGAGAGCAAAGTTTGTTCCATGTTAAAGGTACACGTAACACGAAGTTTTTACTTTTGCATCGCCCTTGTAAACCTTTGGTACATTTGCAACAAAAATCGCATACACAGCTACCTATTCCATTGAATAAATTTAAATGTTCAAAGTGTTTTATCGATTAATGGAGCTAGATCTTACTCTATACAAAATGTAAGTTTCATTAGAATAACGTCGCCTAATTATACTATAAGTATTGTTATTGATAGGTAAAGGCCCGTATCGGTTTCTTTTGACTGTTTATTAAAAAAAAACATTTTTCATCATCATCATCAATCATTTTAGTTACTAAACCATATGATCTGACAGACGATCAAAGATAAAGCCTATATGTGCATGTTTGAGGCTAAAATTTGGTCGATATAGAGCCATTTGTTAGAAGCTTACATAAACTTGTCTTTTAATAATGTAATAATAAATAATTGGTCCAAAATTGAATTCTATTGGCCATCTTAGTAAGTTGTCTTCTTATAGGACAAAATGTGAGTATTTAGGGTGTGACGACGACCTTTTCAAGGAGGCGTTGAAATTTCTTCCATAATTGCGAGCTCCCTTCATTGAAACATTCGTAAGGGCCTACTTAGGAAGACCCTCGGCTCTTCCGGCGATTCGGACTGCCAACTTAGTAATTAAGCTTATTTCCTTCGCTTGTTTCGTCATTTTCAACAATTGTTTATTCTACTTACTTTCAGTGACCTTACAACTTTAGACCTTAACCTTACGTCAAAAGAATTCATTACAGAATCGTCTGCACGTCATTTCTGTAATTTAATTAATTCTACTTGTTCCCAAGTTTAAACTGGCAAGACTTGTCGACTAGACATGTGACAGACAGTAAATGAATACCACGTTCTGCGGAAGAAAAAAAGCAATACTATTTGATTCGATTGTAGGAGACTTGTTTGCGGTCTCTGGTTTGCAGAACGTGACCAGACAGAAGTTGGTTGTGTCGTAGGCATGACCGGGCCAATTGTCCGCAGGGAAATGCAATTCCCTGCAAACGAATTCTTGTTGTTTATATTGCAATGAGTTTGCTTGTTTCCACACCAATTTGGAACAAAAACAATAAGAAAAAGTCAACGAATTCTTGGTCCCCTTTTATTCAATTTTAAATATTTCAGAGGCAACGACAGTAGGTTTTTTTTAAGTGAATTCTATGTTTCCTATTACAGCTTTTTTGTCATCATTCTTGTTATTGTGATCAAAGTATCGTATCTTATGATTTATAATTTTACCTCCGATGCTGAAATACACTAGATCTATAGAGATTTATATATCTAGTCTAGTATATATACGTCAGGTTATAGAACCTGACGTCTATATGTATTCTTCTTGCACCTGAAACAGGTCCTTTATTATTAGTTTTCTTGTTTTTACATAAAAAAATGTGCAGGTCGGTGGTGATGAGATTTTTAATGAGTCCGTGAAATAACATCAAATAGCCAACAGTTGCAATATCTCAACATTTGTTGTGGCTATAATCGATACCATTGATAACAAATATAAATTTGGCCCTACCTTAATATGGCCGTATGATTCATCGTACTGAAATACCAACAAAAAATCCTCAGTAAGCTTTGAATAAGTCAATGCCTACGGAACGCTTATTACCATATCGAAATCACGCGACACTAAAGCGGGCTATTTTAGTTTGGGATCCCAGGAGGCGTGTCTCCGGTATTAATACATCAGGCCGGGCTTGTGACTCATCTGGCCGTCTGAAAGCTTCGTCTTGTCCCACATCCTTCATACTGTTTGCATTACTCATAGTGGGTGAACCCGGAATTGTATACATGGACATTATTATGGTATTTACTACAACACAACGCATGTGTCGAAGCTGGTAAATGAAATTTTCAAGCATATTATTTTATTCGGTTTTTAATTGACGGTATACTAAATTCACTAGTCTGACTGGCATAGAGGAACTAATTCAATATGACGTAGTTCCGCGTTGATCGTAGCTTAACCTGTGAACTTATGAAAGAACTTAGTCGTGTGTCTAATAAATGTATTTTTTGATACTTTAGTTGCATGAAATAATAACTTATCGTTTAGGTATATAACACATGCAGGCAGATATCAGATATCTGCATGTGTTATATAAAACGACCACTTGACTGACTGATGTCAAGTCGCGAAGCTGACATTCGTGATAATCTCTTATGTGACCCCACAAATGGAATACTCTGTTAAATTTAATTTATGTGAAGTAGAGATTAAAAAAAAACGATTGCCAATTATTAGGAGATGTTTGATGATTACTCGTCCAGTCCAAGATTAAACAATAATCTCAGGTTTATTTCCTTGTTGACGAAGTCGACTCCAACAAGGTCAGTACTGTATTGTTTCGTACTCATAATATGCAGTTCCTTCCTGGTTTATTTGAAATAAAGTAGTATTTAATAAAAACATGAATATAATTAATTATTAAATTTTTTATATATACTTAATTATACTTTTAAATAATTAAATAATAATATTAAGCATGTATAGTATAAAGATCCAGTAGTACATTACATGCATGATATGGAGTGACGGAACTGGATTCTGTTGGAACAGGAAGTTAATTATAAGGTTTACGTACTATTATGTCGTAAAGATATAGTACGTACAGGAAGTGAGCTGTTGACTACTACTCCCCTATTATACGATACAATTCATGAATGGCCAGACGAGAACATGTGTGCTTGAGCAGAATTCAATTTGATCCCTTTCAGAGCTAACCCTTACGCTTGAATACAGGCATTGATTTGAATTGATAAATAAAATAAGAGTTCATACGATCGACGCTATAAAAAATCTATAGACATTTTGTATGAAAGAGCTCGGTTTTATTATGAAACATATTAAAAAACTCTATTAATGTTTACTGCCTTTATATTTAATTTATATTACGATGTTAGTATGAACGAACACCGTTAATCCATACCTATGTATATGTATGTCAGAATCAGAGTTCAAGTTACTGGTGGCTAACCTCACAATACGTTACATATTAAAAAAATAAAACTTTTATATAGGAATTTGGATTCAGACACCAAACGGTTGTATTTACTAATATATGATGACTTCCAAATACTGTATTACCAATTAATGTAGAAAAAGCACAAACATTTTCGCATTCAGGGCAAATTTTGTAAATACCAAACAGTATTTAATCAAGCATTAAAATATGCAAATAAAGAGCTGAACTCTGTAGACATCGCAAATCAAAACTGGGGGTTAGCACGGTCGACGTTTAATTATGTAAATAAATTTCATGCATAGCAAGAAATCGTTACTCGTTAAACAATGCGCCAGATGAGCCGAGCCTACCCTTCTAAAGGAAAAGTTTTTAAAGCCCTGAAGGTGTAGAGGATATTACTCGTGTCTTTTGTTTTGTCGTGTAAATATCTATACTCGCTACATTGTTTCTGGCGGGTGTCTAATAGCCGTACATGATTTCTCCATCAAAATTCTTACGTAAACATCGATTACATTGAATTACTGTTGCGTACGTTCAGGTACGTACGCGATTACGCAAACGACTCTCGAGTCTGAATCAGTACTAATTTAACCCTTAATGAGAATACT